>JASDQU010014654.1:37023-66512 GCA_032191745.1 Picea mariana | reverse complement strand
TACCTCCTCACAAGATCAAAGGTTTGACACTCTGAAAACCCTTCCCCCAAGGTCTCACATAAGGAATTTAAATAATTTTCCATTTGAGAACTAACTCAACAATCCAAGGAGAAGATCACTCACTAGATCCATTAAATTGGGATCTCCAAGATTTTTAGGGAGAAAATATCTCTCGAGGGTTTTAGGGAGAAAATATCTCTTAAGGATTTTAGGGAGAAAATATCTCTCAAGATCCATCAAATTAGGATATTGGTTTGAGAAAATATATCAACCATCCATGAGACTCTTAACTTCTCCTTGAGATGAGGAAACTAGATATGAGGTGGATTCTCACACTAAATTAATTTATGTTTTTCAATAAAAATGAATAATACATGTGCACTTAGTATTTTTTCCTTCATATGGTAAATTTCTCCCACAACATGTCTAGGGATCATGGAAAACACTCCCTCGCTTAAGTGTGACAAATAGGTGTGTAACACTAGTGTTCGAGTAGACTCTTCCCCTCCACGGGTGAATTATGTGGCGTCATATCCTCGATATTCAATTGCCTCTGAGAAGGATCCTTTACAGTTATGTTCACCTTCTTAAGACAAGGTCTCAACAATTGATCAGGTGTTGTATCCAATGGGGGAATTTGAGCCCTTGCTTCCCCCTATTGGCTCGAGTAATCTAGTGCTTCACCTTGAGTCTGATCTTGCTTCTTGTGAGACCTCGAGCCCTGGTATTGGTGAGTCTTCGAGTCCCAGTTTCCTGGATGTTGAATTTCCTTCGGATAAGTCTATCCTTGAATCTATCATTATGAATTTTCGACCTCTTCCTGAACTAGAAGCTTTACAGGTTGTTTACCAAAGAAGCCCCTGTCCTGAGCCTAACAATGGGCTCTACTTGGAGAACTAATATGCATAGACCGCAAGACTATGCAATGCTCTATACATATTGTACTCTCAAGTTTCTTGTTTTCAAAGTTTTGTATCCCATGGCACATGTTTTTATCATAGGTTTCTTATTGGACTTATTAACTTATGGGTAAGTGTTTTTGGTCTTGTATACAATACTTTGGAGACATTTTCTTTGGTATCTTTTTGTTCCATGCCAATCCGTTCTGACAAGAAGTTATCTTGAAACTAGCATACAGGTTAGATTTTCCCCTCCATGCATTTTTTTCATTATCCATTTCCTAGTTCACTTTGCCTTAGGATCGACCACACAGAGTTGTGACACGAAACCTTCTTTGTTGTTTAGAAGTGTTGTAATTCATGTGGTAGAGCCCACTGTTCATGGGTGCCCTAGTTATAACCTTGTTTGCAGTTTGGTATCCATGCTGAAATAATTTCATAGGCTCGAGAGTCTTGTTTAGTTCACCATGTCTTTGCGTTGAAGCTGCATATCTTCTTCTCAATCTTTTTTTGGCCATTACCTGCGAGACTCCCTCTAACATATGCTACTACATATGTCAGCACTTTTCGAACTCTTCGGTAGGTATTGTGTTCTTTACTGGCATTTAGCATAGGTTCCATTCCACCTACATGATGCATTTATTTGTATCACTCACATATCTACCATAGGGTCCACCCCATTCGTTCACAACAGCATACCTTCAAGCTACTTTAAAGGTGTCTTTTACTGATGGTAAAGCTTAGCTCTTCATGGGTGTCCTAGTTAGTATTTCACTGGCATTTTTGACACCCATGCTGTAGTTTTTCTATAGGCTCAGAAGCCTTATTTAGTCCCACCATGTCTTTGCGTTGACGCCTCATGACTTCCTCTCCATCTCTTTCTGTCTAGCTTACCCATGGGGCTTCCACAATTTTGTCGAGTTGTAATTGCATTGCATATTAACCGATCACACTTCTAGGCCTAATGTCGGCTTTAGCTTGCCATTTTTGAACCATTTACTTATGCATTCCTACCAGTTGCTAGCCTTGCAATTTATGCCTTTGTGACTTGACACTTTTATCCCTGGAGACATTCCCTTGAGTGTCCTTATCTTGCACATACTTTCTTGCATTGATCATAGGTATGTTCCTTACTCTCTAGAACAAGTTTACTTATCTGCGACACTCGTTTCCTCCATTGTCCTATAGCATTCTTTTCTTCCTTTTCACGCTTTAATAACATGAAAAAGACAAAAAAAAATCAAAAAGAAGGGGGGGAAAGCATCTATCTCTTTATTTTTCGCCCTTGAACAAAGCACAATCTTTGAGTCAGTATAACAATATTTTGGGTTTAGTATGGCTTTAGGAGACTTTTCTCGTTTTGAGTATAATCTATGTCATCTAGTTATTCTTCTAGTCATAAGGAGCGTCTATTGATGCCTCATGTATCACAGATGTATCCCAGGTTGTAATCCATGTTTCCTAAGTCACATAATGTGTCATGTTTTTGTTCAAGGGATATTTCAACCTGAGTATGACATTCTACAAAAATCATTGACTTTCCATGTCGGCCTTCCCGTGTCAATCAAGTATGTCTCATTTTCACAAGTATTTTTGTAATTCACTCGTGCTAGTATAGAAGGTCCCCATTGACTTCTTGTTGGTGGGTCTGCTTTTTTCAACTACGACTCATTGATCTGAGAGTATGACCTAGAGTTTCACCCTGGGCCTATTTCCATCATTGATAGGTGACCTTGTGCTCAACAAATGACAAACCACCATTGGTCATGGATGGAGTGGTTTCCCTTGTGTTCGATGTAAAAAACAAGCATCACACATATGTATTCATGAGGTACCTTGGTTTCTATTTGACCCCATTGGTGGATCCATCATCTTTGTCAGTAGTCTTCATCATTGGATACTATTCAAAGAGTCTTTGTCGTGTGTTATTCCATATGGTTCACACCGGAGTCATACCTCGACGTGGTCCTTACAATCTTTTCGTCCAAGTCCTTCCAAATCTTTGGCCTTCTCCTACTCTTCATGTTGGATGATGGGGGATGCCTTAATTCCCTCCTTCCAACAGATCTCTTCCTATTGATTTCATCAAGGATCTAGAGTCATTTTTAGTACCTTGGGGATTGCAGTCATCAATGGCAAGTTCCCTCACTATTGACGGTGGGAATACATCAATGTCCCCTAATTGGTAGATTCTATTAGGTGTTTGACATCAAATCATTTATTCACACTTGTTAGATTGTACTAGGTACCTTGACTCCCATTATCATCATCGATGGTTTGTCTCGCATTTTTTAACAATATATATCAATGATCAGTAATCAAACGGTGTCTCACTATGTTCGACTTCAACATATCTATTCACATAGTGTAGACTCACACCACAATGAGTTGTTTTGAAGAGTTTGGGTGAAGTATGAGCATCACATATTTTGTGATCCTACCCAACCTGTATTGATTGTACCACCCCTACAGACATTGGTACTTACATAGGATCATTTTGTTCACCTCATAAGCTCTAGATATCCTCTATTTTGATTTTGAGACATAGCTCCATTGTGTATCCATTTGTGGCTATGATCTACATTTGCATGCGATCCACTGTTTATTTTTTGTGGCCATGATTGTTACTTATATATATCACATGGATCCACTGTGTATAGTTTTTTTGGCCATGGACATCATTTCTTCTTTCATTACTCATGGATTTGCAGTGTTCTTGGTTTGGAAGCCATACTTATATCACTCCTTAACATGGGTATGCCCGACTCAGGAAGAGAATACTCTTACTTGATTTTTGCTGACGGTTTTGTTCTTGGATCAGTTGTTTGGGAACTTTCATTGGGACTTACTTCAATGCATTCTTGCCTCTCGAATTTATATTTTATTTCAGCCATCAATTACTCTTTTAACCTCACACATTAAGGGGCATTTGTTATACCACAAATTGCCACATCAAATTGCATTTGTGAGGTGACCTAGTCCATTACCTAGCTTGCAAACCTAAATCTCATTCTCCTTCATTAGAATCATCTAAAAAACAACGCTTTTGTTTCCATACACTATTAACCCATGTGCAAATTGTGTATATACACTATTTTCCAATGTACAAACCACGTATACCCTCAATTTTGTGAAAAAAAAAAATATTCCACATTTTGGGTGAGGTTTTCAGTTTGGACCATTCCCAAACTTCCATTGGACCATACACAATAGAATATAACCATCTCAACCTCTTTAGGATGGTATATAAGCACCTATGGGGGTATGGATGAGGGGAGACAACCTTGGTGCAAGATTATGTTGACGATTTGCAAGCTTCCCTATTTACAAGAACCTTTGAGTAGCATTTTGTGAACTGGAAATTGTTTTCCAACTTTCTTTCCTCTCTCATATATGATTATAGGGTATGTTCCTATCCATTCTAAATCATTCGAGGAAGATCCACTTTGTTGAGTTGATGCTTGAAGGGTCAAGTGGATGAACCTGGGCGGTTGGCTTTGAGGTAGTGTCGACGGCTAGAGTTAGGTTGTAACTATCTACTTATATTGTTTTCAATAAAAGAGTTTGATCCAGGAGGATCTCGATGGCCACCCACCTATTTCAACTGGTTCAAAACAGTTTTTTTGGCAACTTACTATTTTTAGCAGTTTTTCGAGTCCCAAACTTATGGGGCCATTTTGAGGGCCTAAACAATGTTTTTTCATGATCGGGCACCTCAATTATAACCAAGGGATTTGATTGATCCCCCTAAATGAAGATCCTCATCGAGACCTTTCCAATGAGTTGTCGTGGGCCCTAAACGGAGATCATATGTGAAAGTTACGACCCAAGGAAGTTGATGTACTAGCTTACCCCAATGGGACCCACATGACTTTTGGTGCTTCATCTCCTAGGGTTAGGTTTTTAGATGTCTAGGGTTTTGGAATTCATGAGTATTCTAAAAATTCCTTCAAATTCTCATTCTACTCATCTTCTTGTGAATGGGTGTAGTTGTCATATCTCTTCTCAGAGATAAGCTGCCACCATTCTAGCAAGCTTGTTTTCAATCTGCATTTTACAGTTTTCAAAATATTTATTATTTAATAGTAGTCAAGTTTTATTGTATCTCTGTTATTGTTCATTGTGTCTCTGTGTTAATATTATAAATATGTGTTTTCATTTCATTCCGCTCATAAATCCGAATCAGTGGTATCAGATCAATTTTCTCCTTGTCATTTTTTAGTGCATGTCCCTGACGCAGTCAGGGTATAGAGAGTTGGGTCTCGAGATTGTTTCTCTTGAGGAAAACTGCTCTCGCATGCCCAAGAAATCATCCATGGCGTGCGAAAAGAAAAATTATGGGATAGGAGATCCTTTCAAAATGTTGCTCGAGGAAGCCCTTGAGCAACAGAGGAACGAGATGATGGAAAACTTTGCACAAATCCTTCAACAACTTTTGACAAGCAACACATCCACCTCAAGCGAAGGTGTCGCCCCATTGAAGGATAAATTTTGATATTCCTATATTTGAAGGTCAAATAGATGTTGATGTTGTAGATAAATGGTTAAACTTTCTAGAAGGGTATTTTTTTGTCCACAACTTTTTCGATAGAGAAAATATTACATTTGCGCTCCTCAAGGTCGTCCCCCATGTCAAAGATTGGTGGGAGACTTTCTGTCAGCAAAAGGAAATAGAGGGATCCACATTATTTGTAGTTTCACCCACTTGGGGTTCCTTCAGGGATGTTCTCAAGGAACAATACTACCCTGTTGGATGTTATGATGACTTGTATACAAGATGGACCACATTGCGGCATGAAAGAGACCAAACCATGCTAGAGCTCACCAATGTCTTCCATACCTTGCGCACCAAGATGGGTATCAAATATTTTGAGTGACATCTGGTGCTCAGGTACCGCGGTGGTCTGCATAGATACATCCAGACAAAGATGGATTTTTTGGACATCTCATCCTTGGGCGTGGCCTATCGATATGTCGTCAAAATCGAGCAGAAGCTTAAACAAAAGATGCGACAGTTGGTTCTGAGAACCCCCCACTCCAGAAGCAGGGAAAGGGTAGCCCCAACCTACAGAACAAAGGACAAAGCAAAGATGGGAAACCTCTGGACAACCATTCCAAGGCACAAGCAAAGAAGGATAATGGGAAGATGAACAAAGATATCGGGAAGTGGTGTGACTTCCATAAGAGCCCCTAGCATAACACTGTTGATTTTTGCTCAAAGTAGTCATTGTTGGCTGAGGAGAAAGCCTCTAAATCAGATGCAGGTTTTGACTCTAAGTCATAACCAGAAAAATGGAGACGGATCATTGACTTGGAACCCAGTACCACCGTTGCTACCACCAAGATCCAGCCCGATGAACCTGATGAGTCATAGGAAGGTGAGCGCCTCTTTCATTCACAGATGTGGGTGGAAGGCACTTCGCTACAATTCATCGTTGATAGAAATAACCAAAAGAACCTCATCTCAACATACGTTGTCAAGTGGATAGCCCTACCGACAATGCCACACCTGCATCCCTACACCATCGGATGGCTCTGTCAAGGAAGCAATCTTCGCGTCAGCCAATAGTGTCGTCTGTCGTATGGAATCAAGCCATTCAAAGATGAGGTATTGTGTGATGCTGCTCCCCTTGAAGTTTGTGATGTTCTTTTGGGCCAACCTTATTTATGGAAATGTCATGATGTATATGAGTCTAGGCCTCATATTGTTATTATTACTTTGAACAGGAAATTACACAGGATACCTGATGTAGTCCCACGTAGTGTTATTTCCTTTATCTCTTCCCAACAATGCAGGAAGGTCATTTCACAGACCGGGAAGTTTGTCTTCTTCATGATTCACTCTCAAAGTGAGCAAAAGGTTGCAGCCACATCCATGGCCTATGCGACCGACCTCTCCACGCAACAGAAGCAAGTGGATAAGGTCTTGGAAGAATACAAAGACATCTTATCATCACCTATTGGGGTACCTCTGCACTGTCAGGTCAAGCATCCCATTGATCTAACCCCTAGTGCACTTCTACCCAATGGGCCATTCTATCACTGCTCTCTACTAGAAAATGAGGAGATGAAGTGTCAGATCTAGGAACTTCTCCACAAGGGGAACATCTGACCCATCTCATCAACTTGTGGAAGCCCAATCGTGTTGGTGCAAAAGAAAGATGGGACCTTGTGACTCTGCATTGATTACCATACCCTAAATAAAATCACAGTCAGGAACCAATACTCGATTCCTCAAATGGATGATCTCCTTGATCAACTAAAGGGGGGGAAATACTTCAATAAGATTGATCTGATGTCTGGCTACCATCAGGTCCCAGTAGAGCAGACAGATGTATGGAAAATGCCTTCAAGTCAAAAGAAGGTCTTTTTGAATGGTTGGTCATGCCCTTTGGTTTGAAAAATGCCCCAACAACTTTCATTAGGATGATGGACGATATCTTGCGGCCTTTCACTAATTCTTTTGTGGTGGTGTATTTGGATGACATCCTCATCTACAACAAGACTTGGGAAGAACACTTGCAACATATTCAGCAAGTTTTTCACCTCTACGACAACACAAGCTATATGCCAACTTGGAAAAATTCTCCTTCGGCATGGATAGGGTCCAATACATAGGCTACATTATTGATGCGCATGGTGTGCATGTTTATCCTGCCCAGATCCAAGTCATCCATCATTGGCCAACTCCAACCATGCTCACTGAGCTTTGGAGCTTCTTAGGCCTTGCCAATTTCTATCGCAGGTTCATGTTGGGATTCTCCCATATTTCATGGGCCCTCAACGAAATAACTAGCAATGGTGGTAAGGAAAAATTTGTGTGGGGCCTGTCCCAACAAAAAATGTTTGATGATATGAAGCAGTGCTTGTGCTCATCCCAAGTGATTTCATTACATGACCTGCAACAACCCTTTGATATCGAGACAAATGATTCATAATATATTTTGGGTGCAATCCTCACTTAGCACGACCACCTCATGGCCTATAATAGTGAGACACTATCATATGTCATCTGTAAATACCCTACTTACGACAAAGAAATGTGCTCCATTATGCAAGCATGTCGTAAGTGGAGGCATTACATTCTCGATAAGTAGACAGTCATCCACAGTGATCATAAGTTGCTATAGTTCATACAGACACACGACAAATTGTAGAATGATCACCATCAGAAGTGGTCCACATATTTGCAACAGTTCCACCTCAACATCAAGTATAAAACATGAAGTACCAACCGAGTCATTGATTTCCTCAGCCAACCTCCAGTCATGACACTCACCAAAGTGCTAGAATCTTACGACCATGAGACCTCCGGATGACCCCACCTCTGTGAGACAGATCCTGACTTCACTAACACCTACCAGATGTTTGGCGCAAACACAATTGTCACTAATTTCCATCTTCAGGATGAGTTTTTGTGCCATCTGGGCCATCTTTGTGTTCCATCAAGCGAGCGAGTGAAGTTGATTTAGGAATCCCACTATAGTCGTGTGGCAAGACACTTTGGCATGGAAAATATAGTGGTAGTGTTGCAACGGCATTTCTACTGGTCGAAACTTCGACATGATGTCAACAAGTATTTTTGGTCTTGCACTGCCTACGCTATTACCAAACCAGCCACTAAAAAACAAGGCATGTACACTCCTCTGCCTACTCCTAACAAGCCCTAAGAATCCATCTCAATGGACTACATGTTGGGATTTTGTCCACCAAGCGGGGAAATGACTATGTTTTTGTGGTTGTTGATCACTTTTCCAAGATGGAGATTCTCGTCGCCTGCAAGAAGAGCATCACAGTGGAGGCCATTGCCAAGATCTTCTTTGAATGAGTGTGGGTACACTTTGGGATCCCAAAAACCATTATCTCAAATCAGGACAGTCAGTTCCTCAGCGCATTCTAGTTGAGACTCTGGTCACTACTGGACACCAAGCTCACCAAATCCAGTACCTTCCACCCCTAGATGGATGGTTGAACTGAGGTTGTCAACCGGATGATCATGTACATCATGCACATGTACAATTACAAGCACCCTTGCACCTAGGATGAGAGTCTTCCCTATGTTCATCACATCTACAACAGATCCATACATAGCTCAACTGGCGACAACCCCTTTCAGGTGGGGTTGGGATTTCAACCATTGGGTCCCATGGACGTTGCACTACCCCTTGTGGCCACCCAAAAAGACTTGTCACATGCTCCAACTAAATCTAACAAAGCCACTTAGTTCATTGAGTGGATCCAGCACATCTACCAACAGGTTCAAGATATTTTACAAAAGTCCAATGACGAGTATAAGCAGTGCCATGATCAACACTGCATCCCACACTAGTTTCAAGTTGGAGACAAAGCTTGGTTGCACTTGTAGAAAGAATGTCTTACAGGGCCTCATCGGAAGCTTCACCCAATCTGTTATGGACCTTGAATCATCACCAAGGTTGTGGTGACAATGATTTTGAGCTCAACCTTCCCCCCTTCCTTGGCTTGCACCTAGTGTTCAATGTGGACCTCCTTCGGCCTTATTTTCCACCATTATTGGACACCTCAGAGATAACATAACAGTTGAGACCAACAACTCTCAACCCTGACTCCATGGAACAAGCATCCATTGATCAGATCGTAGAAACCTGGGTCAAGGGAACTTTCCAAAAGAGGATCCATCTTTATCGGGTTGATAAAGTAGGGCAGCTCCTACACCAAGGCAAGTGGCTCACCCGGGACCAAATTCAGCAAAAAATTTCTCATCTGATGGGGGAACTCAACGCAATGGAGACCATTTCTTCCTAAGGGGGGAGGATTGATCTAGGAGGATCTCGGTGGCCACCCACCTATTCCATATGGCTCAAAACAATTTTTTGGTAACTTACTATTTTTAGCAGTTTTTCAGGTCCCAAACTTTTGGGGCCATTTTGAGGGCCTAGACGAAGTTTTTTCACGATCGGGCACCTAAATCATAGTATAGGGATTTTGTTGAGCCCCCTAAATGAATATCCTTGTCAAGACCTTCCCAACGATCTATCGTGCACCCTAAACAAAGATCGTATACAAAAGTTACGACCCCGGGAAGTTGATGTACTAACTTACCCCAATGGGGCCCACATCACTTTTGACGCTTCATCTCCTAGAGTTAGGTTTTTGGATGTATAGGATTTTAGAATTCATGATTATTGTAAGAAGGCCTTCATAGCCTCATTGTACTCATCTTCTTGCGAATGAGCATAAGCCTCACATCTCTTCTCATAGATAAGTTGCCACCATTCTAGCAAGCTTATTTTCAGTCTGCATTTTACAGTTTTCGGCATATTTCTTATTTAATAGAAGTCAAGTTTTATTGTATCTCTATTATTGTTCACTGTGTCTCTATGTTAATATTATAAATATGTGTTTTCATTTCGTTCCGCTCATAAATCTGGATCAGAGTTCTCTTTCCCTCCATATATGTGCAATTTTGTTCAATATATTTATATATGTTAATTTGCTTTACATATTTGAATTTGCACACTTGCATGTATAACTTGATTTCATACTACTTTGTTGCAATATATACTTGATCTCCTTTTACACGTTAGTACGGGTAGCGATCGAGATCAATTCAAAGGTCGAGAGTGAGGAATAACATCAAATGTTTGGATACAAGGTGTGACCTCTCCTATTCTCTCTTCCAAGTAGTTATTTTATTTTAAGTTTGTGTGTGAGGGTAGGTTCTGCCTTTTAAATATGGCCAGGCTCTATTGTGACACAAACCTAATGTCACAAGGTAAAAATCCCATAACAAGTGGTGGAAGAAAATTTTAGGCTTTCAAAGGAGGTACCAATGATATAAACATTGTTACCCTAACTCATTTTGATGGAATGCATGTAACAACATTCCCTCCATGGCACAGGTACCCTATAAGAATTCATCCACACCCACCTCTATATTATTATCTTCATCCCTAACATGTGAATAACTATTGTTACTATAAAAATTTTGAATTGGCAACTCATGACATAGTGGGTATTGAATATGTGGTTAATTCAACCATGCTTGGTATGCTTCCTCTCCAAGTTGTGCTCGTTTGACAACTTTATCTCTATTTGACATCATAGTGGGTGCAACAATAGATGGTAGACATATCGCTTGTCCTCAGAATCCTAATCGCAAAAAATTTTAACATTAAATTGATTATATTAGTGAACACAATGCAATTAATATGTTGAAACATTAGACCAAACATTTATTAGAAGCGTTGAATTTTTTCCCAATAGTACACATGCAACCAACCACTTTATAAAACAAATATTGAATTAAGAAATACATTTAGATTAATTCCATTGAAAATCCTAAAATACAATTATTCAAATGATATTTTTCTTACACCCCAATGGGACATCTAAAGGTAGTCCCAATGCAATCCACCTTCGATGAGAGGTTGGTGGTTTATGAAAGTTATAGTTTATTAACAACTTGTCACCAGGAGACAAACTACATATTGCATGCACAACAACAAATTCGGATGCCTTCCTTTCCATAAAGAACTCTTTGTTATTGGAGTGTTCCTCAAATGAACAATTTGCATTGAACAATGAGCACCTACAACTAGTTATGAACCCTGCAATGTTCCCATGAGTGAGTGGACGACCAATGATTTATAACAAGTTCTTCATGTTAAAWTTTTKGTTCATGCACATATTATACATGTAAAAATGTTATTTTTKCATTTAACAATATTCGAGGAGTCAAATCGACTATAAAGAGGACCATAAAATGGCATAAGTGCTACTCACTATTTGGGAGGAACGAATATATGTGAAAGGATAAACAACCCAAGATTTGCAACATCTATTTTAGATTTGGAAATCATGTAATTATTACCACAAAAGGAGAATTCAATCCTAATATTGGGAACATGAAGGGAAGATGACCAAGCACCATACAAATCATGGTTATAATAGGTTTGGTATTTACTTTGCAGATGAATAGGAAGAGAGAAGTCATCGCTACCCTCCAACAATTGAACTAACCTTCGTGGGTATTTGGAAATTGTTGCTCTCGACTCTTACAACTTTTTGGATCTCCTAGTAGAGATGTTTTGGGTAGTATTGATGTCATATTTTTGCTCACTACAACTCTCAGTTGACTCAATAGAAGGAGATAGGTTGGTCAATTTAGGATGAAACATAGTTGATTTGGCTTCCAACTTTTCAAAAAAAGAGCAWATGGAAGTGTYCCTACGTGTTTTTTCTATATCACCTATTGGATCCTTCACCATAGTGGGAGGTATTATGCCATCAAATTTGGGTAGTTGATCATTAATATAATGGGATAGTGTGTCATGSCAAGGGTTCACCTTCAATCCTTTACATTTTGAATAGCCACATACTATTGGGGTGTCATAAAAGCRATCTAATTCATTATGAAGTACCATTGGCYTATGATGRTYGCTAGAAGATGGCATGTTACAATTGGCGGGGTAAAGTGGCTTTCCATTTTTGTCTACCATTTGTCTTCAATATCTTGCTTTTGAGAATAACTTGTGATATTTTTTGACCGGTGGATTGTCCTATGCATCCAAACTTGAACTTGAATCAAGATCCTACAAAAAACAATACATAATTAGTCAAATGTGTGTGCAAAGGAATCATCAATTCAATCAGATAATCAAAATATAAATAAAATCTAGACTTATTCCAAATGAACATGGAACAATATGAAATGAGGTGGAATCTAAAGAACTAGCCTTTTGATATTATCACCTTTTTTCCCTATATTTGAGCTAAAACCATAATTAATACGTGTCTACATTCCTAAAAGAAAATTTGAGAAGCATGTAACATTCTAACTTCAAACAAAGTTTTGAAGGTCTTTTTTAAATAATTGGTGTGCCTAATTTGCATATACCACACTAGTGCGTGTATATACCCTAATCACATTGGTGCGTTAAATTTTAATACACACTGATAATAAACCTTCGCAATAACCTTCACAAATTTCTAATTGCAAAGGTTTGCACTTCTATTTCATTGTACATTGTTTATTTGATGTGTTTAAGTCAACATAACACATTGGTGTGCTTGCATCTATAAGGCGCACTGCAATGCAAATTTTTAAAAAAATAGTACATGTGTTTATCATTAATGTGTTGAAATATCAAGAGAAAAAATGAACAAAAATTTTATTTTGTAAAAGTAAGTTTATAAAACAAAACCCTAGTCCTTATTTCATTCTTTTGCCAAAAGTTAAAGGGGAAAATTATGCAAGAGAGATTTCCCAAGTAATACTTTGGAGTGGACATGTAACATCCCCGTCCACCAACAGGTCGGGCAATGCCACTACTCAGACACTTTACTTAGCTTCGATGTTATGTTGTAACATCCCCAACAATCCATGTTGTGCCACGCTACTCCAGAGAACTCTTTTGTTCTCTCTGCGGAACATACTGTAACATACCCAACATCCAAACTGAGCTATGCCACATAAAATTTTCCAATTGCATGTGATTAAAACATATCCACACACAAAAGTCTTGAGAAAGCTTTATATATAAAACGTGAACAGACAAATATGTTATGTAAATGCACAGATTCACACTGAAATAGCAGTAACATATACATGCATCATATACAGGAAATACCCATAAAAATAAGCACAATTATAATCACACATATGATAACCCATAAAAATAAGCATGTAAATAACAATGCAGCATGTAAATTTATCACACAATTGGCACTTATCTTGGTAAGAATGTCACCAACTGCGTGCAGACCTTCCACGAACCTCCCAGCCTTAGACCACACTGTTCATCACCCTCAACAACGAGTCACCCCTGAGATGGGACTAAACTCCACCCAGGTAAAGGGATTCCTAACCAGGCTAAAGGCTCATAGACAACAGGAAAGACTATGTCTCAGGTGCCAACTCAACTAACAACCTACAGTCTCTCATTCCCCACATGCATGTCCCACCCAAGGAAGTGTGCCCCTTATTTGCTTAACAGTACCTCGGTTGCCCCATTTCCCTTCCAGGGCTTTAGCAACAGGCCGGACAGGAAGTCTTAGAGCCCTGTAGCTGCAATTTAGCACCTTCAGGAAGTCACTTCCCAGGAATTCTCTCACCCAGAAAGAAATTTCTCGTGGGCCTGACAACCCGCCTCTTCAATATCCCATGAGCCTGACAACCCGCTTCTTCAGTATCCCATGGGCCTGACAACCCACCTCTTCAGTCTAGCTCCCCAGCTAACCAGCTACACAAACCTATATGGCCATGGATACAAGCTTAGGTACATTGACAGAAAGTATGGAGGATAACTGACTGCGTGAGTGAAAAAGGTCATGGCATCATGGCTGAATGATGGAAGCAATGAATGGTCTGCGTGATTGAAAATATAGAAAAATGAACTAAGTCCCAACCATATGTATGCATGTCCCCAACTTGACACTTTTCATGTTGGGAGTTACTTTGGCCCACTTGTCCCCAACTTTAGAACTTAGGATAAAATAATTATCCATACTTTATGATTTAAGAAATATTAATATAATATTCCTTTTTTGGCTTAAGCTCCCTAGCTTAGCCCTTTTCCTTAACTTTTGGCCCCACCATTTCCCTAACTAGTGGAGTTTAGTCCTCCATCTCTTTTATCGTGGTTGGTCTGCGTGCAACAATGTATTTTATATTTATTATGAGACATATACAAAAATAGGCGCACTGGCCTTTACCATCTAGGCTCTCCAGCCTAATCAAAACATAAGCATCCTAGCTTATAATAACTGGCTCACTAGCCTATAAAACACAACATATACACAAAGGCTCTGTGGCCTCAATATTGCGCACACTTAATTTGTTGTGCGCGGTATCCAAGAATGTGCCCATTTCATCATTTTACTGCACAGTACATGTGCGCACTACACCATGGAAGATGCATGACAAAAGGATATAAAACAACTCACCAACTTAAGTACATTATTACATTTACAGTTGGGGTTTGACCTAGGGATATTACAAGACATATTTGTCTAAAGAGCCAAATTTGCAAGGGATCATCATAAGTCACATAGAAATCTGCAAAAGATAAATTTACGGTGTGTAACTTCATTATGTTCATCTTAAATTTACCCACAATTTATTCAGATTTTTCATATTTTTTTCCTATTCCTATTAATATCTATAATAGATTTTTAGGGAAATAGAAGGGTTGTATAGTTACCTTCAACATTCCTAACCCTGGTTTTCTTATGGCTTCTCTTTTGTTTTATGTTGTTGCAAACTCTAGTATTGGGGTTTATTCTCTCTACTAATTGGCAACGAGATTTGTTTTTAAGCAATGCATATTTGTTGATTTTATGTATTTGTATATGGGGATTTGGGTATCTGTTGGATTGGAACTGTTATCACATATGGTTGCCAAGGGAAGCAGGTTGTCCAAGTTCGTAGCCTGCACAAGAAGTGTCAAAGTGCAGCATTCAAAGCAAAGGTATGAAGTGCTGAAGTTCCCAAAATCCCAAATCGTCGAAGTGCCCGAAATTCCAAAGCGTCGAAGTGCCCGAAGTCTCGAAGCGTCAAAGTGCTCGAAGTCCCGAAGACCCGAAGTGGATCTTGGTCGTCCAAATCCAAGAGCCACGCATCATCGGATCCTAGCTCCGGAGGATTTGCTTGGGGCAAATAAAGTTTGAAGTTTGAAAAGTCTAAAGCCCGAATAGCGAAGCAGATCTCGGTCGTTGATTCAAAAAGAGAAGATCTGATCCATTGATCTGAAGAGGGAAGATTTGAGTTGTTGATCGTAAATCCTCGCCCAAGATCACAAGATCGACAACCATAGTCCATTGCGGGGACGTGACGTGCTCGGGCGATAATTTTCTTGAACAATCACACAATTGAAATCATGGTTTGGAAAAGGGACTACATGGAAAAAGGTGGTGGATTATGGGCTCAAAAGAGGTGTGAACCCAAACCACCTTTGAGCGGCCCCACAATCGTGTGTTTATATAGCATCTTATCTAAGAGCAGCATGTGGCCACCCCCTGGGCATTAAGCCGTGTTTCAATCCCAATGCAGGTAGTTAATGAAAGTGAGAGAGCTGGTTGAAACCTCGTCTCACCACATAAATGGAAAGCCACGTCAGACTGTCAGCAAGTCGATTCTTCTGCAGGTTCCTACTGAAACACCATTGTGTCTGACAAAAGCTCGCGTTTGACAGAAGACTGCATGTGCAGTCTGCCAGAGAACATCCAAATGTAAAGCCTTGAATGCAAATACTCGGGCATGCCTCTACTAGAAATGTTGAATTGTTTTGAGTATATAGGAGTCGTTTTTATATTTTGTTATGGTCGATGGTTGAGCAAGGCTCCCATATTGTAAATTTTTGATGAATCTCTGGTTCTTCTGGTTATGTATCTGCATTTGAAACTTCTTGTTTAATGAAAGTCAGTTTCCTTTTCATTTCTCTGTAACAACTGTGTTAGAACACTTGGGTATGGATGATCGAGTCGAGGGTAGTTATGTTGTTGTGATGTAAGTTTGATCACAGTAGTATCTTGGCCAGATTTAATTAGTTTCATGTGTTATATTTTCCCCTCTTACACTGAATGGCTTGGGCATGGATGATCTAGTCGAGTTATCGTAGCTGCATCGTGATGCAGGTTTGATCATGGTGTTGTTGTGACTATGTCTTTGTGACTGTGTTGTTTGAACATGTTTCAGTGTCTAAAGTTAGGCTTAAGAGTGATCCTAAGCTTGAGTTTGTCTTCTCCGAGTTGTTGGAAGGCCTGATGCCCATAATAGTCTCGCTCATCTTTCTCACTAATTCTTCCCTCTGCTCACACTTAAGCTCAACTTACTGACTGAATTTAATCAAGACCTCACCTGCTTGTGCATGTCGGTCCCTGTTTTCTGAGTTAAAATGATATTGTCTTGAGTCTGCGCCCATTTGACCTCTTTAAAACCAACCTGTGACATATAAACTGATGGGTACTGGGCTTACCTTCGATGCAATCCGGAGGTGACTTCTAGTGCTAATAGGAACCACTCATTGCAATGGATTCCAAACCCTGTTGTCGTTAGTTTTTTTTAGAGGTATCACGATTCACGGTGTACAATGTACAATAACAACACACCAGAGCATTTTTAATTTAAAATGCATTGTTTTCACGATTTTGGTTTTTAAAAAACATTATCAAGTTTATTGGTGTACATTGTATAGTAACAAGACATCATTGCTTAAGTTTGTACTTAGTGCACCAATGTGTGTTATTGTATTGTATTAATCACCTAACTTGAAAACAATTTTATCCTGAAATTATTTACTTAGTTTGTAAAACATATTTCATAATTTATGTAATTTATTATGCAGTGCTTTTATTGATAGGATATGGCTAATAAAAGTCTAGAGAAAAAAAAATCATAACGATGAAGGCGAGGTAAGCACATTCTAAGAAGATAACATGATAAGTTCTTTTATATTTTAATATAAAAGTAACATATTTGAATTATCTATAGATTTAACAATCCAAGTGGACATTGGTAATCGCCCACCTATTCCACTAGCTCAAATTACATTTTCCATATTGACGTTTTTTCTACAGTTTTTCGAGTCCCAAACTTATGGGGTCGTTTTGAGGCCCTAAATGATATTTTTTTGACGTGGCAGTGCCATATAGTTTTGTACTAGGATGTATCAAGTTGTTTGAAATGTGTACTACTTGGTTAGACCTTTCCGACGAGGTATGAAGCGCCCCAAACTGAGATCATATGCAAAATTTATGCCCTTAGGAAGTTGATGTATCAACTACCCCCATCAAGGCCCACAAACCTTTTGGTGTTTCATCTTTCGGGGTTAGGGTTTTGAATGTTTAGGGCTTTCTCATTTATGCTTTATGTTAAAAAAGGCCTTTGGAGCTTCTTTGTAATCAAATTCTTGCAAATGAGCATAGCCGACACATCTCTCTTCAAATATAAGTTACCACCATTCTAGCTAGCTTGTGTGCTTTGCATTTTATAGTCTTTTGTATTCCAGAAAATCATTAATATAATCTGAGTTTTATCGTATTATTGTGTTCCTTGCAATATCTCTGTGTATTTCCTTGTTCTATCTCTATTATATTTTTGCCTTCATGTTGTTCTCCAAATAATTTGGATCAGTGGTATCAGAGTAGTATGCCCCTTGTTGTTCTTAGTGCATGTCCCCGACGAGGTCAAGGTATAGAGAGTTGGGTCTAGAGCTTGTTTCTCTTGAGGAAAATCACTCTCTCTCACCTAAGAAACCTCCCATGGTGGAAGAAAAGAGTGACGATAGAGTAAGAGATCCTATCAAATTGTTGCTCGAGGAAGCTCTCGCATGACAAAGGAATGAGATGATGGATAATTTTTCCCAAATCCTTCGACGACTACAAACAACAATAGAGGCACCTTCAACCAACGACCACTTCAGAGGTGCGAGACCCTTTAAGGTACAAGTTAAATTTGATATTCCTTTATTTGAAGGCTATATATATGTCGATGCTTTGGAAAAATGGTTAAGTTTGCTAGAGGGTTGTTTTTTTGTCCAAAATTTTCCAACAGTGAGAAAATCACCTTTGCGCTCCTTAAGACCCTTTCCCATGTTAGAGTTTGGTGGGAGACTTATTATGAGCAACATGTCGAAGACAAGTTTGAAATTTTTGGCCAGGACCCACTTGGGCGACTTTTGTTGATGCCCTCAAGGAGCAATACTACCCTGTTGGAAACTATGATGACCAATACATGAGATGGACAACTCTGCATTAGGAGAGAGACCAGACCGTGCCAAAGTACACAAAAATATTCCATACCTTGGGCACAAATCTTGGTATTAAAGACTTCGAGTGACACCTGGTTTGAATTACTACAGTTGCCTACATAGGTACATCCAAACAGATATGGGGTTCTTAGACATCTCCTCACTGAGAGTCGCTTATTGATATGATGTCAATATCGAGCAGAAGTTAAAGCAAAAGAATAAGCGAGATTTTGGTCCTGCAAACCCATCACAGTAGAAGCCCGGTAGGGGTGGTCCTATCTCCTAGGCAAAAGGACAAAGAAAGGATGGTTGGTCCCAAGATAACCAATCCAAGCCACTAACAAAGAAGGGTAATGGGAAGTCGAAGAAGGACACTAGAAAGTGGTGCGAGTTCCACAAAACCCTTGGCACAATACCGATGAATGTCGATCCAAACAATCATTGTTGTCTGAGATAAAAGCCTCGGGGTCGTATGATGACTCATACTCTGATTCAGAACTAGAAAAGGTAAAACATATCATTGACGTAGAACCCAGTGTCACCATCGCTACCACAAAAGTCCAGCTAGAGGAACCATAGGAGCCTGAAGAAGGGAAGCACCTCTTCCACTCACAGATGTGGGTGAAGGGGACCCCACTCCATTTCATTATTGACAACAAAGGTTGTCAAGAGATTGAACTTGAAAATGATGCCACATCCTCGTCCATACACCATCGATTGGCTCATTCAAGGATGAAACATTCACGTCAACCAACAATGCCGCTTGCACTATGACATCAAATCCTTCAAAGATGAGGTATTATGTAATGTTTCCCCCCTTAAATTTTCTGAAGTTTTTTTAGGACAACCATATATGTGGAAGCGTCATGTTGTTTATGATTCTAGGCCCTGTAGTGTCATTATTACTTTGGGAGATAAACTCGATAGGGTATCGGAGGCAGTCCCAACTATTGCAGTCTCTTTGATCTCCGTGAAGTAGTGTAGAAAGGTGGTCTCTCAAACTGAGAGACTTGTCCTCTTTATGGTTCAATCAAAAGGTGAACTAAAGGTCACTGCAACCACCAAAAACTTTGCATGAGGTCTCTCTACATAGCATCAATAGGCGGACAAGATAGTAGAAGAGCACAAAGACGTATTTTCCTCGACTACTAGGGTTCCCATGCACTGTTAGGTAAAGTACTCAATTGATTTGAAACCCACTGCTCCTCTTCCTAACGACCCTGCATATAAGCATTATGTTATGGAGAATAAAGAAATCAAACGCCAAATCCAAGAGATAATTATGAAAGGCCACATCAGACCAAGCTCCTCACCTTGTGGGAGCCCACCAATTGTTTTGGTACAAAAGAAGGACAGGACATGGCAACTTTGTATTGATTACAGAGACCTAGACAAGATCATAGTCAAGAACTAGTACCCAATCCACTAGATTGATTATCTTCTCGATCAACTCGAGGGAGACAAGTTTTTCAGTAAGATTGATCTGAAGTCAGGCTGCCACCAAGTGTCGATTGAGAAAACTGATGTATGGAATACAACCTTCAAGTCTAAATAAGGCCTATTTGAGTGGTTGTTCATACCTTTCAGCTTGACTAATGCCCCGACCACATTCATGAAGATGATGGATGATATATTGTGGCCATTCACAAACTCCTTTGTGGTCATATATATGGATGACATCCTCATCTTCAACAAAACATGGGAGGAATATTTGAAGCATATTCAACAGGTCTTGGGAACCCTGCGACAACATAAGTTATATGCCAATTTGGAGAAGTGTTCCTTCGGCATGCATAGAATCCAATATTTGGGATACATCGTGGATGCGAAGGGTGTGCATGTGGATCCATCCAAGATCCAATTCATTCGTGATTGGTTGGCTTCGAAGACAATGATCGAGCTTCGCAACTTCTTGGGTATCGCCAACTTCTACCATAGGTTTATGTTTGGGTTCTCTCATATCGCTTGGGCCTAAGCTAGGTGACCAAGGGTGGAGTGAAGGCCAAGTTTGTGTGGGTTGCATCCCAACAGAAAGAATTCGAGGATTTGAAATCCCGCCTCTGCTTAGGACCAATCCTTATTTTGTAAGACCTACAACAACCATTTGAGATTGAGACAAATGCTTTAGATTATGTTATCGGTGTAGTGCTCACCCAACATGGGAATTCGATGGCCTATCATAACGAAACACTACCTGATGTTGTTCGCAGATACCTCACCTATGACAAAGAGATGTACTCGATTATGGGGGCATGTCGACAATGGAAGAATTACATTTTAGGGAAGGAAATGATCATCCAGACTGATCAAAGCCCTATTTAATTCATGCAAACACAAGGAAAATTATTAAATGACCACCATCATAAGTGGTCCACGTACCTACAACAATTCCACTTGAACATCAAGTACAAGAAGGGCAACACCAACCATGTCGCAGATTGCCTCATTCGACCCTCAGTTGTGGCGCTAACCACAGTTCTTAGCTCCTATGAACATGAGTACCTCTGAGTGGCCACACTTATACAATAATGACACTGACTTTGCTGCTACCTATCAAACATTGAGCGCAGGAAAAAAAGTTCTAGACTTTCATCTCCAAGATGGATTGCTATGCCATCTCTATGTTCCTTCAAGTGAGCATGCAAAGCTAATTTGGGAAGATCATTACAATAGGGAAACATGACATTTTGGTATGGAAAAAACAGTGGTAGTACTGCAAAATCATTTTTATTGGCCGAAGCTTCGACAAGATATCCACAAGTACATCAGATCATGCATTGATTGCATCATTTCCAAGCCTACAATCAAGAAACAAGGGGATCTACACCCCTCTACCTACTCCATATAGGCCTTGGGAGTCCATCTCCATGGACTACATGTCTAGTCTGCCTTCAACCAAGCATGGGAATGATTATGTCTTCATGGTCGTTGATCAATTCTCTAAGATGGAAGTTTTGGCACCCTGTAAGAAAAGCATCACGGATGAGACCACCACCAAGCTCTTCTTTGAACATGCTTGGGTTCATTTTGGGCTCCCACGAACCATTATCTTAGATTGAGATAGGAGGTTCCTAAGTACTTTTTGGTCCATCCTATGGTCGATGATGGACACCAAGATGACCAAATCGACCACCTTCCACCCACATACTGATGGACAAACAAAGGTAGTCAACATGATGATTATCCATATCCTGAGGATATACAATTCCAAACATCCATGCACATGGGATGAAAGGCTTCCTTATGTTCAACATAGGTACAACAGATCCCTCCATAGCTCTATTGGCCACAACCCTTTTCAGGTGTGCTTAGGGTTCCAACTGTTGGCCCCCATTGACGTAGATGTGCCCATTGTAGTTGCATATAAAGAGTCCTCCAATGCTCAGACCAAGGTTGATTGAGCAATCAAATTTGTTGAGAGAATCCAACACGTCCAACAATAAGTTCATGATATTTTGCAGAAAGCCAATGCCAAGTACAAGCAGCACCACGATCAACATTAGGTACCACAAAAGTTTAAGGTGGGGTATAAGTTATGGCTGCATTTGTAGAAAGAGTGCCTCATAGGACCCCATCAGAAGCTACACCCACTCTAATATGGGTCTTACACCATCACCAAGGTTGTGGATGAGAATGCTTTTGAATTAATTATTCCTCCTTTCCTTGGATTGCACCTAGTATTTAATGTGAAACTACTTCAACCCTATTTTCCACCTCTCCTGGATACTTTGGATGTGATCGAGCACTTGAATCCTACACAACTCAATCCCAACTGCATTGAACAGATGATAGTTTATCAGGTCATGGACACCAATATCAAGGGCACTCGCCAACAAAACATCCAACTCTATCAGGTCATCAAAGCAGGGCAGTTTCTTCATCGGGGCAAGTGGCTCACCAGGAGTTAGATTCAACAGAAGTGTCCCCATTTGATGGAGGAACTTGATGCAATGGAGACCATTACTTCCTAAGGGGAGATGACTGATCCATGTATACATTGGTGGTCGCCCACCTATCCCACTAGCTCAAATTGCAGTTTCCATCTTGGCGGTTTTTCTATAGTTTTTCGGGTCCCAAACTTCTGGGGTCATTTTGAGGCCCTAAATGACGTTTTTTTGAAATGGCAGTGCCCAATACTTTTTTACTAGGATGTATTGGGTCATTCGAAATGTGTACTCCTTGACTAGACCTTTCCAACGAGGTATCAAACACCCCAAAGGAATATCGTATGCAAACATTATGCCCTAAGGAAGTTGACGTATCAACTACCCCCATCAGGTCCCACAAACCTTTTGGCATTTCATCTTCTAGGGTTACGGTTTTGAATGTTTAGGGTTTTCTCATTGATGTTTTTTTGTTAAAAAAGGCCTTTGGAGCTTCATTGTCATCAACTTCTTGCGAATGAGCATAGCCGACACATCATTTAAATAATGTGTATTGGATGATGTGTGTCATGTATAGTAAAAACTTGAAGAAACTCCAAAACAAATTTCAAAATTTGAATGGAAAATAACATAAAAACTTTATGGAAATGTTGCAAAGAGAGGAATTAGGTGGACCAAAATGTGATCAATATGAAGTTTTCCTTTGACTTTTTACTATAAATGTACTTCTTAACAATAATTTCTAACATGTTTCAAACATTCGATTTTGCATTTGATGAATGTTGTGCATGGCCTGACAACGAGGGAACAAAAGGTCGTTCTAAGAAGACAAAAATTATTATGAAGGATGTAAATGATAACGAATTAGTCCTTAGTTCATTTGGAGTGGTACTGGAAGTTAATGAGAGAGGGGGGCAACTTTTATAAAACTAGAAGGATATAGTGGAAAGAACATTTAGACATTATTTCCATTCACAGTACAAAAATCAATCCAATGACTCCAAGGATCAAGTTATACAAAAACTACTACAAGCATTTCTAAAGAAATGGTTAATGAGACCTATGAGATTTGCAATAGCAAAAACATGCGATAACAAAAAATAATCATTTAAAAAGTATTATTTCTAAACATGTTTTTTTCCCCTGATATGCATACACTAGTCCAAAAAAGTATCAAATTAATAGTTAAATTGCTTTATTTATTTTCATATAAATATTAATTGCGTTTTTCATTTTTTGGGAAGATTGAAAAAATTCCAAAGGATGATTGACCATGTTAGTAGGGATGTCAAAAAAAATATACAAAGAGATGGTCAAAGAAGTGAACATAATTACATCAAAAGAGAAACCATCCCAACAACAATGTGTATCAAATGTATGTATTCATTGATTTTTTTTTATATAGAGAGAGAGTTTAATTATCACATGGAGTATTAACTTTCAATGGTTTTGTTGTTGTAGAAAATCAAACAAAATGGAACCCTTTCAACACATAAGATTGGGTGACAAGGCAAGAAATGGTAGATTGCAAAGTTTATGTGTACTTTAATGCGTTTTCCTTACTTAAGATTTCATATTTGTTATGATGTATATATTTCAATTGATTTACAATCATCCATGGATGTTTTCTAACATGTGCTAACGTACATATAAGAGCCATCAAAACATTTGATTGATATTAGATTCACTATGGGTTGTGAGTATATGTTGGAGTATCAATGGTTAATTGAACAACTTGTAAGTAGTTATGTTATTTTACTTCCCTTGCTTTATAATTAATGAAACACCAAGAAACCTTTAATTATATCTATGCTTTGTTATGGCATATAAAACTCGCAAGAAACAAAGTACAGAGTGGAGCCAACAAAAGATATATTGAGAGGTGGCATGAACCATGATTTTGAAAGAATGTGTATTGTTTATGAAGCAATTGCTAACATGGTACACTTTTCAATTTACACAATCATGTGTATTATACTATAAATGTAGATATATTGATTACACTATATTTTTATGTTTATAGATGGAACATGAAGAAACACAATGTCAAACACAAGCCAATCAACAAAACATTCCAAATAACCCAAGTACAATTTCACATTGAAGTGATGAAGAAATGAGGCATGCAAGTAAGTTGAAGAACGACAATAGTTCAAGCGATGAATGATGATCATCGATCATCGAAACTGAATGTTATTACAAGTTGTATATTTTGGAATGTTTGTTTCTGAAAATTGGACACATTGTTTAATGTGGACATATTGTCCTAATTGGATGATGACATGTTACCAATAACTATAACAATTATTTATTAACATTTTGAATATTGTGGACCTTTATGTTGTCCCATTTTATATAACAAAGGGTTTCTTCTTCGTATAATAAAATTAATTTCTTATTCTATTGCATTGTCCGGTGTTGTAACATTTTATGTTACCGATTAAATATATGGATGATTTGTATTGTTACAATGAACACAATGTAATTAGTTGGTATATTTGTTTAAATGATACAACACATTAATGCAATGATTATATCCAAACACAATAGTCAAAATATAAAAATCAATATTATTATAAAAATAATTGACTTTATGAGGATTAATTGACATTTTGTAAAAAAACAAGACGTTGCATTTGCATGCCCACGTGGAGAATTTAGTACTGAAACATATCACTGAATTGTATTTATTTTAAGTCAACGATGTGGTTCGTGTCTACTTACACACCTATGCGTTTAAATGAGTACTACGCACCAGTGCAAATAAATGTAATAAAAGCATCGATGCTTTTAATGATAGAAAAAACATTGCATCCTTCAACATTATCGTTACAACTACCATTATCATTATCGCTATCTTTACCAAAACTTACGGTGCACACAATAATATATGCATCGATGCTTTTACATATGAATACACATCGATGCTTTCATTATATCAACTATGCATCGTGGCTTCATAATATATATTACACTCAGGTACCTTGATGCGTTGTTGATACAATGAAAGCATCGATGCGTACTACATATGTAAAAGCAATAGTGCATATACTATGTTGCGCATTGTAAGTTCCCAATGTGTATCGAGAAAGGGTGCATTGGCGTGTTTTGTTCATAGAAATGCCTTGGTGCTATCAATATCTAAAATATACACCGAGGCTTTGAAGATATGTTGTATGCACCAATGCTTAGTATATTTATTGTTGAGACATTGATGTGTATCTGTACGAAGCACACCGATGTGTATTAGATATATTTCCCGCACTAGTGCGTTGTATTTTTTTTTCTTTCAAGGAAACCCTCCGAGTACTTCCATGTGATCCATGGATGGTAAATGGGGTAAATCATTGACCCTGATTATGAAGCCTAGCCCTAAGGGGATCAAGAGAGTCAAACCCATGGCCTCCCCAATTTTTGGGGGAGAGGTCTCATGTCTGTCTCGTGACCGCTTGAGCTAACCCTCAGGGCTTAGTGCATTGTATCTATATAAGTACACTGATAAAAAATATTTTGATAGAACCTTCAACTGCCCATAATTTTTTGTTATATTGAAAATTTGTTTAAACCTTCATTGGTTTTTGGTGTTACAATATTGGACAAAATCATAAAAAAAACCTCTGCTAAAACCTCCACTAGAAGGTGTTTTCCTTGTAGTGTTCTATTGTCATCGAAAGGAGAGTCATTACCTTGTAGCCACACCTGCCTATCATTTCGTTGAGACCTTTAAATCCTATGTAGGGGTGTGATATGTTATCCTCCATTTATAATGCATTGCCCATAGTTTATCAACACACCTTGATTTGCTTGATAATATGCCAACTTGTTCTAATGGCGAAGCATGTGAAGAAAAGAGATTTTATCAAATTCTTAGATCTCTTGTTTGATTCTTCCGACCATTCAAGCCAGTGAGGGACTAAACAAGACTAAATAGAATTTTGTTGTCATATTTCTTCTATCTTATAATCGTGGAGAATTATGCTAAAATATTCATTAACCGTGGCACCGAAAACCTGTAATTGTAAACTATGAATTTTTTATATAGGACGTGTCCAGTGAATGACTACCACTTGTGGTTCTAGGTAATATTTACAAGCTCAACATGGTGCTTTTGTTTAGTGCTCAAGGTTTTCCTCCCATGAAGGTTGAGGGACATAGACACTATTTGCTTGTTTGTATCGAGACCCTGTAAGGTACCAGGTGTATTATATTAGCGGAGAAGAGAAATAATGCAGAAAATAACACTGAGATAACAACAAAATACAAAAATACTGCAGAGATAACAACAGAACAACAAATTAAATGGAACCACAACACCAAAATTATACCTTTATTGATAGGAAACAAGGTTCACTTGCCTCTTCGAGGGGGAAATCTCTAGTAGAGAAAATATTTATTACAATAATTCTTCAAGACAAAACTTCTCATACCCTCTACTCATATTTATACTAAATCTATCTATCCAAAAGAACAATCTAGAGGAAGATCCTTCTAGAAGCGGAAGCTTATATTAGGTCTTCTTACATTTGACTTATTCCTCCTTATTGCTAGGCCTTATTAATGTTGACCTTTATTACATGGAAATATATTATTCTACCCACTTGAGGGGTTAGGTAGGTTAGGTCCCTAACATGCCCTCCCCCTTAAAATCAGCTTTGTCCTCAAGGCTTGAGATGAGGAAATTGTTGCAGAATGTTAGTTGGATCCCAGGTGGCATCTGATGGAGTTGTATCTTTCCACTGGACTAACACTTCCTTGATAGTGCGCTGATGAAGATGACGCTCACACTGGTACAAAACTATTTGTGGCTGCAACCAAATGGATCCTTCTTCATCCAAATCAGGAAGGTTGGTTTGAGTTTGGCACTTAATTCCAATCACCTTCTTTAAGCATGAGACATGAAAAACAGGAAGGAGCTTAGAAGAACTAGGCAAAGCTAACTGATAGACCACATGTCCCATGTGCTTGAGAACTGTATAAGGACCATAAAATTTGGGCGCCAATTTCTATAATGTTCGGCCTTGAGTGAAGTTTGTTTATAAGGTTGCAGTCGAAGAAATACCTGGTCTTCTTCAACAAATTGATGTTATGAGTGACCTTGATCGGCTTGTTGCTTCATGCGATTTTGAGCCATGACCAAATCCTAGAAAAAAGAACATTTGACCCGGTCATAGGTTTTGGTAAACCTTGAGTGCCCAACAATGGGTGTAGAATGAAGCTTAGAAAGCACCATGGATTTAAGTTGTGATTGTTTACTTAAATACAAATGGCCTTTGTAGTGAATCTCATCATTGTGCCAATAGTACCCTCAGGAAATTGGAGAATTAGCTTGCAATTTTTGGATCAGATGCAAAATTTTAGGATCTTGTAGCCATTCTGGCGAATAGCTTGGAGCCAATATGGTGCAATGAAGGATAGGGAGAAAATGGACTCTTCATCTTCATATTTCCGAGAAAGTGTGTCAACAACCACATTTTCTTTTCCTTTCTTGTAAATGATCTCATAATCATACCCAAAGATCTTAGTTACCCATTTTTGTTGCTCTGGAGGGGAAGGTTGTTGCTCCAGAAAATACTTGAGGCTTTGATGATCTGTCTTAATTTGGAAGTGTTGCCCCAAGAGATAAGGGCTCCAGAGATCCACTGCATGTAGAATAGCCAACATTTCATTTTCGTAGATTGATTGGCCCAAATGACATTATGACAATCGTTTGTTGGTAAAGGCCAAAGGTCTTCCCTCTTGCATAAGGACTGCTCCAATTTCTCTCCCGGAGGCATCACATCCAGGACAAAGGTCTTTGTGAAATCAGGAAGAGCCAAGACTGGAGTAGTACACACAGCCGCCTTCAAGGCTCGAAAGGCCTGATCAGCTGTGGGAGTCCGAGTGAAAGAATTATTTTTAAGGAGAGGAGTGAGAGGCACCACAATCTTTCCATAATTTTGAACAAACTTGTGATAATAACACGTTAAACCCATAAAACCACACAAGATTTTGATAGTCTTGGGGCGAGGCCAATCCTGCATTGCTTCAATCTTCTTAGGATCCACCTGGACACCAACCTTGCCAACAATATGACCCAAGTAATTGACTTCCAAGGCACCAAAGGCACATTTAGAGTGTTTGAGGAAAAGTTGATGCTGAGAGAGTAGATGGAGAACTTGATCCACATGGGCAAGATGGGATTGTCAAGTTTTACTATAGATGAGAATATCATCAAAGAAAACTAATACAAAAGGACGAAGAAAAGGATGGAAGACATGATTCATGAGACTTTGGAAGGTGGAGGGGGGAATTACATAGGCCAAACGACATGACCAAGAATTCATAGTGACCCTCGTGAATTCTGTAACATCCCCAGCCACCAACAGGTTGGGCCATGCCACTACTCAGACACTTTACTTAGCTCTGAAACTGTTTTGTAACATCCCCGACCATCCATGCTAGGCCACGCTATGCCAGAGAACACATCTGTTCTATGTGCGGAATATACTGTAACATACTCAACATCCAAACTAAGCTATGTCACATACAATTTTCTATCTACATGCGATAAAAACATATGCACACACATAACTCTTGTGGAAGCATTATATATAAAACATGAACAGACAAATACATTACATAAATGCCCAAATTCACATTGAAATAATAGTAAACACAGACATGCATCATATACGGGAAATACCCATAAACATAGAGACAGTTATAACCACGCATATGATAAACCCATAAAATAAACACGTAAATAACAATGAAGCATGTAATTTTATCACGCAGTTAACACTTATCTTTTTAAGAATACCACCAACTGTGTGTAGACCGTCCACGAACCTCCCAACCTTAGACCACACTGTTCATCACTCTCAATAGTGGGTCACCCCCGAGTTGGGACTAAACTCCACCCGGGTAAAGGGATTCCTAACCATGCTAATGGCTCATGAACAATAGGAAAGACTCTATCTCAGATTCTCACTCAACTA
>JASDQU010014653.1:94116-106952 GCA_032191745.1 Picea mariana | reverse complement strand
GGTTTCATACTAGTTTATGTACCAGAAAGGTTGTGTAGTAAGGAAGCTAGGAAGTTTATAGGCTAGAGACAACTATAAAAGAGAATTAGAACTAGTTTGAAGAAATTTTCTAACATTGATTCAAGTTATGATCTTTTGATTCTTTGCTTCTTGAGTTCTCAAATGTGAGATGAATATGAAATATTCATTTTCCCTAGTCATGTTAGCCCTTTCTCCTTTTAGTTTTTCTTGAATCCTGTTAGACCTGGAAGTCAAGTTCAAACTATTGTTACACTGTATCCTGTATGCATCATGTTTTCCCTAGACATAGGAATAGTAATACATAGCACTGGTATGGTAAAATTTGGATCAATTTTAGTAACATGGTACCTATTTTATTCATGTTATTTAACTTTACCCAAAGAACTATGTTTTATCATATGGTACATTTGAGGAACAATTTTTATGAAATAATTGATATTGGAGCACCCTAAATGGATCTAGATGTATTACATGCTTGTTTTTGGAAGTATCATAGAGCCTTTCAATTAGATTTTGTTAATTTTAGGTAAACAAATTAGATTTTCCTTTACTCTAATTAGTATTGTTGTCATGATGAAAATTATTATTCTACTTAACAAGTAGACTGTATGTATGATAGACTCGTGATCATGAACCTAGTGGATATTGCTAATGGAAATCAGTGCCATGTGCCATACCGTGATTCCAAGCTCACTTTTCTCTTGCAGTTAAAACCAACAAAACTGTAAAATATTTTTATCTTTATTACTGTTAATATATTTTTTTATGTGTTCAGTGCTTCCTTGAAATGTTTTAGCATATCGTTAAATGAAAGAGTGAAAAATTACCAATGGGGCCTAGGGTTACTGGTGAGGTTGACAGAGTGTTGAGTCATCCACCAGGGTTCCATTGTAGCTGTGGTCTATCCCAAATGAATGGCACATCAAAATGTAATGAATCCGGGTACAACTTACAAGTCCCATTAAGTTGGCAGAATAATTAACACTTATACATGGCATCTAAGTCAAAGGAATTTTGTGTAATGTGGTGCATCTCTTTGAGACATGTTCCTCGAAGTACTTCCAAAAACAAGAAAAAATTTAAAATTAAATAATTGTATTGTTTTTACAGGATTCACTTGGCGGAAACTCAAAAACTACAGTCATCGCAAACATTAGCCCGTCTAGCTGGTAGTGTTGATATACTTATCTTGCTATTTCAAATGTGTATTTTCCATACCATACTTTACACATTTATGTATCTTGTTACTGCTGCTTTGGTGATTTATGCTGTCCTGTTGTGGCAATAGAAACATTGAGCACACTGAAGTTTGCACAACAGGCAAAAGCTGCAACAGAAACATTGAGTACACTGAAGTTTGCACAACAGGCAAAGTTCATACCGAATACGGTTAGTTCTGTTCAATTTTTCTTAGGTTTTGATTAATTTTTTTTTGATATGTCTTGTATCATCTTGGTAATTCTGTTTCTTTCCCTGCAGCCCAACAATAAATATTTATTGATTTATGATTCTCTACTGTTAAAAAGGCGGTTATCAATGAAGACACAATGGAAGACGTTTCAGTTCTACGGGAGCAGATTGAGCAGTTGAAGGTCATCCTTGCTCGACAATCAAGTCGATAAAATGCTTTTATAACACAATGCTTCTCATTCACTGTCTATGAGTGATCTGATTATTTGTTTTTGTTCTTAGCAGAGGGAACTGCACTACACACAGTACATTCAAAGGTCTTCACCTTATTCTTTCACCACACCTTATTAAACCTATCAGTAATTTGGATCCTCCTTATATATTTAATGGTGGTCAGCTGGGCAGTTTAGAGTCTCCATAGGTTTCTAGTAGGAAATGCATTGGTGAAGTGGGAAACTGTTCAATGAATTGCATATGGAAGGTAAACTCTAAGTGAATAAATTGCATTGAAATAGGATATAAATAGTGTCTAATTATTGGCTTTAAATTACATGTCAACATGTACGAATAAATATTGTGACTTTGTTATTATAGTAAAAGATTTTATCTTATTGATATAAAACTATTCCTTAACCAAGATTGTAATACCTTTTGTTATTCTAGTGAAAGGTTTTGTTTCCTTAAAAGTTAAAACTATTCCTTAGGAAAGAATACAAGCTGTTCTGACCCTTCTAGCCCTACATTACAAAAGCATTGATTTAGAAGGTAATACTGAAGATTATTTTATACATCAAAAACAATGAATAATTTATTATCTTTGAATTAGCTTCAAAATATTTTTGGTTGTTTTTGAAGGATTATTTGCCAATTCAAAATTTTCTCTATAATCAGGTTAGAATGTTAGAAGGTATTGTAGCAGGAGCTCTGCGACGGTAACTGGTAGCTGAACGATTTTCAAAGCATTTGTCCACTGAAATTGAATACCTTAAGWACTTGGTGTTCTTTTTTCGTCCTTGATTGTTCTGTTTTTTTATAATTTTCCTTGCACATGAATCATTGATCTACATAGATTGCTCGAATGATTTAATTTAAGGCTTTGGATACTATGGAAATATAACCTTTCTGTCCTATATTGGAAATGCATCTTAKAGCTGTTCAAATCCTCTTAGTGCAGGTTCAACAACGTGAAGAAGAAACTCAGTGCACTCGAATGTTGCTGAGCTTCCGTRAAGAGAAAATCACAAGGATGGAATCTGCTGCAGCTGGTTCTATCTCACTAGAAACATTAGTTTCAYAAGAGAAMAAGGCATTAAAGGATTGATCGTAATCCTGAGCTAACCCGTTTTGCAATGGAAAACATCTTCGCAGGTGGCATTCTCGTACAGTATGGTCTCTTTCCACCGATAATGGGTTTTCTTGAGACTATTTATCCATCATTTATGTCCAGCTATTTTACCAAAAATAGTATGGCAGGGTACTGCTTCTCGAGGAGATGAATAACAAATGGAAATAGTTCTGAAACACAATTTCTGGGGTGTTTATCTTCCTGATGCAGCATTTGAAAGAAACAACCATAATTTTTTTATTAAGGAACTAAAGTAAAAGGAAAACCTAAACATTATATGATGTGACTCTAATATGATTTATAACACCAATCCAATATATATGGTGGACCACTTTTGAGACTTGAATACATCAGGATGTACTAAATTTTCTCTTATGTGTATAATATGCATGATGATAGGAGAACAATTTCTTGTCCTGAAACCTTCTAGCCCCTGTTTCTCGTTCTGTTTCCATTTCTCATTTCTCTTTTTTGGTAACATAAATCTGCAATATGCAACTGTGTTATCAGATACTGTTTTTGAGTTTTCAGATGTGAAAAAGTCAAAGTAGTCTGAGCATAGTTGCTGGGAACTTCTTCTCATTGTGTGGAAGCATATTAAAATGTAATGTGACTTAAATTATTAATTGTGAAAACAAAACAAAAAAGAAACAGAAAATGAGACAACAAAACCAAAAGAATTGAACCCAATACATTTTTAGATTTGACTGAATTATACAATTCTACTTTTGTTACCATGGAGTTACAAAAGATAGATAGTGTTCATTTGCCAATAACAAAATTAGAATTGCTTCTCTATGAAGGGAAGACACTTCAATTTTATTCCAGTAATACAAGTATCTCTGTTTACAAAATGACATGCAGGTCACAACCTAATAAACACTACAATATGGCCATGCAATATCATAATTGAATATAGCCATAAAGTGCAACGGTAGAATTACATAAACCCAAACAACTGAACAGAGGTCCAAGTCTTTGAAGATTTGATGCATTTAAAACCAATTAAGATATGGGAAAAGATGGATTTTTGGACGTAATGAATCCTAAAGCATCTGGAAGATGGATTTTCTGGACTTCTAGGGTTCAAATGTCCATGTTTTACCTGCTGACATGTATAAGAGTTGGGTTAGTTTTGATACCAAAAAAAATATTTTTCTAGCTTGCCTTAAGTAATTATTTGACACACAAAATATAAGCATCATAAAGTTGATAAACTTAACAACTTACAAAATTATTTGGAAGAGAATACACTTATAGGAAACTTGAATGTCTTGTGGAAGGTCCCATTGATAGAGGGCCACATCTACAAAAACAAATATGATAATGAGACTTTAAAAACAATAAATTATTAAATTAAGAGGGTAGAAAAGTTAACATACAGATTGCATACCTAGCACTTGTCCCAACTCCACCTTCATAAGCATCAGATATCTTACGTTTTCTATTTTTCTCTGCTGTTCTTATCACTATGTTGAGCTCAGTTGTTTCTGGAAGGTGGTTTTTCTTCTTAAATCCATCTATTTTACACCTATAAAATGTTTGACCCATTTGCACATGAGCATCTGAATGATTGGAACCCCCTCCTTTCTGTGTGCATCTATGGTAAATGGTACGAGCTAACTTATGTGATTTCTCCATACCTTGTGTACCCCAAATGGCCAAGCTTCCATATTTTCTTGCAAACCATGGTCCATGCGAAAATAATTGATGCTACAAACATTGGCATCGATCTATCTTAGAATACCAAACAAATGTACGAAATGAAGTTAATTTACAATAAATTATGTATAGTAAAGAAACGTACAAAGGAAAGTACTAATGGGATGAAAATTAATATGCATACTATATAATTTGTCATATGGTTGTCTCCCCAGGCTTCTATCATTGCTCTTATGAAGTCTGTAATAGCTTCTTGAAAGGTTATTGCATCACCTTCCATGAATTTTTCCTTATCCATCAGTAGAAAAAAAGATAAAAGTGACCTCCAAGCACATTTCTTCTTTCTAGTTGATTCACACCCTTCACTAGTGCGATCATCTTCTGCATCAATTAATTCTTCATACAATCCCCAATATCCATGTCCACATTTGTTTTCAAGAAAATGACGTGCCTTGACACCTGACAATGATGGCTTTGCTAGAATATTTTCTCTTGTACCTGACCTCTTAATATATTTTTCAATTTTAACATGTCCACCATGCAAACCTGCTTTTGAAAGAATGCGTTCAATTGCCTCAATTGACTTTTTACTTTAATCCTATGGGGTTTTGTTCCATGCAAACAAAATAGATAAATACACCTTCTTATCAACAATTCTCACAAATGCATGCAAAGTGCACATGTGCACCCTAATCAATGGTATAGGAAGCACTGCATCTAGATTTGGGTCAAGTTGATCACGGTTGGGAGGAAGGTTTTGATGAAAACTCAAAATACCACCATTTCAACTTCAATCTTTTTGTTTTTTCTTCATGCAATATAAGCAACTATGCATTGCATATGCGCCATGAGAAATGTTGTACATACACTTGAGAGTTTTTAAATCAACTGCAAGGTGCCATTCCACAAAATATGAACCATATCCTTCCACATATATTTTTTCCCCTGCATCATGTGAAGACATAATTGATGGTAAAGATGTTTTATTGAAAACAAATTTCAAGGACTCATGGGACTTCTTGTTGACACGAAAAATTCCCAACCAAAAAAGGTTATCTTCAGATTGGACTTGAAAATATTTATCACTTGTCTTATCAAGGTTTGGATCTAATGCACGATTCATTAATGTGATTGAAACTCTTTCATATTTTTCGTTGTTGATTAACTCCATCACATCCAATTTTAGGACAACAATCAATTTCCCACATGCCTCCTCAATAGAGATGTCATAGTACCTCACCATAAGTTGTAATACCCGCTCTAGGTCATACCACAAGTTATTTTTTCTCATTAATGGAATAATTTCACTTGATACTTTCTTTTTATTCTTACTTGAAAATTCATGCACTGCTTCTAATTGATACACATCTCCCAAATAATAAAAAAAATTTTTGTTTCATAATCCATGCTCTTTTTGCACATGAAAAGGGCAAGGAACCAAAATCTTGTTAATTCCGACATTCAACATTCCCTCTTTCAAAACTTTAAAAATTTCTTGCATATGCTTCCCTGTTGATCCCTCTATCATCACAAACTCCTTGAACATCCTTTACATCAATTGTTAAGTTTGCAATGAAGTGGTTAACTACTTCTTTCCTCAAAGCATCAAATTCTGGTTGTTTGAGCATTGATTTAATGTCACTTTTCTTCAACACAGTTTTGCACAAATCCACAATATTAGTACAACTTGGATATAATATGGACTTCACCCCAAACACCCTTTTTTTATAGGCACCTCCCCTCTTTACCATACACGATAATGGTTTCAACTCTTTTGATCTATTCCTCAACTCCACTGGAGTTTCCTTTAAGGAAGAGAGTCTCTTTTGGAGACGATAGATATAATTTTTCAACATTTCAATTTCGTTTGTTGAGCTGGATTTCACTTGAAGCAATGCATCCACATGTCTTTGATTCAATATTTCTATTATTTGGTTCAATCTTATGATTTCATGATACTGAACCATATTTGAGTGATGGAGATGATTTAATTTGACACTAAGATCTTGGATTTTTTGTTCAAGGGAAATTCGGTTACCATCCAAATTTTTACAATATCCTAGATGACCATTGTTTCCATGGCATACAAACCGGCATAGTCATGTTATTGTTTTGAAATTGGGATGAGATTTGGACACAGGGGAAACTGAATAAAGTTCTCCTTTCACCCAAATATCTAAATTTTTAGCTCCAGATTCCCTTAATGCACTGTAGTCAATGTTAGGAACCAATTTCTGATTTTGTTTATGGATCGTTGCATATCCCAACTTAAATTTATGTGGGTAACATGGTGATAGTTTCTTACACCATTTGCATCTATTGAAGAGTCCCGCAAACAACCAATATTATGAAAATCAAAACATACTAGAAAATCCCACAATGAGAAAATCAACTTGCAGAAGAAATAATTTCGGAGATATTCTAAGGAAAAGACAACTTTTCAAATATTGAGGCATACCTCAAAGCTATCAGGCATCTTGTAGAATATTGTAAATTCAACTAAGCTTGTATGTTTGCATTTGAAGACAATATAGATTAAAACCGATGATTAGAATATAAGAAACCAATCTTATAACAATAGACAATCTAAATGAATAAATGACATGTATCCCACTTGGGTTTATTCTCCCTCTAATATGAGAATTTTCTAATTAGCTAGATATATTTATTCACAACAATCAATAGACTTCTAAGTTTTTGTCATTAGAACAAAAATATAATCACCAACAAAAGTAATAGATGGATTTGTCAATGAAGCATAGAGTATGAAAGGTTCCCTTTCAAATTTGTCTTCTACATTGTGAACCCAATCCCTTCATCTCCTTACACCTACTTGAGAAATATCTAAAGTATCTCACCGCAATTTTTGTGAAATCCAACACTAAAACTGCCATTTTTTGCAAATTTAGGGGATATCCCTAAAAGTAATATAGTTGTTTATTGTAGAAAAATAGCTCGGTGCAATGAATTTAAAATTTAATCTTATCAGAATCTAGTAGGGAAACAACTTTTAACACATCTGGTAGGGGATGAACACATCCTTTAATTCTATTAACTGTAATAGGATGCTAACTTGTTTAGTCTCTTATGTTAATATGTTCGGACTGGATTACAACCTTTAGCTATGAGGACAATGGAAGCTTTCACAGTGCCTTATAGGTCATTGGACACACTTGCTCTTGATCCAGCTAACAAGAAGGGATATCTCAAAAATAGTGGACTAGCTGGTGCTCAGAAGCCATCTAATGTTAAATCTGGACGAAATAAGAAAATCAAAGAAGCTCCATTGGCATCACTAGAATGTGGTGCTGAAAATCTTTCTATTTCCCAAAGGCCCCAAAAACCAACTGAAACTGCCTACTGAAGACAAGCCTGCAAGTTATAAATTGTTTTGGAAGCAACTATTTTCCTCATAAGATACTTGAACCACACCTGAAATGGTAAGACTACGTGCAAACATATTTATCTATTTATTTAATGCAACTTTTATTTATGTTGCCTGAAATGTGATGCTAACTGTTTTATTATCTTGTGTTGATATGTTTAGACTAGACTACAACCTTCATCTACGAGGATGATTCCACCTTTAACGGTGCCTCAGGGTTTATTGGTCACACCTGTCGTCAAGCCAACCATCAAGAAGAGGCCAAATAACGGGCTAGTCAGTGCCGAGAAGCCATCTAAACTTAAAGACAGCCAAAGGAAGAAAACCAAAGACAACCCACAAAATCCCATGTCACTTATAGAGGAAAGGGGTGTGGGAAGTTTTTGGGATCCAAGTGTCCAGAAGAACGCCCAAAGAAGGACCAACAAGCAAACTCATTACCATGTTCTCTGAGCTAGAAACAACTTTAGTTTTGATGAATTGAAGACTTTGATCAACAATCTGTACTATACATTTGCAAGATGAACAAAGCCAGTATCTTTGGCTCAGCCAGTGTATTATGCAGATCTTGCAGCGCATCGAGGGAGACTTTACCTTCAAAGATTAGCATTTACAACCTCTAAGACTACATCCACTTCTTTCTCATCATTGTCCTCATCTCATTTGAATTTTCCTAAACTTCACGATGGAGTCAAGAATGCCATGTTCTTTTGCTGATTAAGGTTTTGGTATTTCACTGCAAATGATTTATTGGAAATGGGTCTCTGCATGCCAAGGATGGCTCGGCAGTGGCTATTTTGATTGGTATTTGCTAAAAATAGATGGGAAATCTCCTCTTGTTGTTGGAGAAGAAAATGCAGTGCGTTATCCTCATTCACCAAACTCATCGAAAGTTTTTGTTTTGAGAGTTGAAAGGATGTTCCAATAACATTCTCAATACATGATGGGCATGATGTTGCATTTCATATTAATCAGGATCCTTTTGATGGGGTGCCTGCAAACCCTATGGAGATAACATGGATAGCAGAGCAAAAAGACACTTGACCAAGTCTTCTATTAGTCATATTATAAAAACAAGGTGGATTCATATCTGGCATCTGGTCTTGAGAAATAGTTCCTAGTTTAGCTATTTCAATCCTACAATGGGCTCTGCTTCCTCGACATGAAGATCAATTAATAAAATTCAAGGAAGAGAAGCTTTCCAAGGGATTCTATGTTACTTCTATGGCTTCTGTAGGAAGTAAATGGGGTATTGTTATGTCCCGAAATGCAGGGTTTAAAAATCAGGTTGAGAAGACATTAAGTGCACTAGATGAAGATTCAGGATGCCCATGCAAATTCTAATACATTCCACAAATTCTAATACATTCCATTTGTTAGTTCATATGGGACTAAAAGAAGACAAAGATGAAACTTGTGGACATACAGAGATGGGAGTTTTCTTAACAAAAGTTCAGGAAGGTTTCCCAAATGTTATGAAGTCAGATCCTAAGAACAAGAGAAGAAGCATGTTCCATTTTGCAAAACATGTCGAGTGTATTGTATAAATGGCATCTACTGATGAATGCTACGAGGTCGCAACCCAGTTTGCTGAAGATTGGGTTCGGGTATCTTCTGAAATATGGGTCAAGAAGAAGCAAAGATGAAAATATCCTCTACAACAGGTTTTATGAGGGCATTAAAGCATGGAAACTTCATCATGCTAGCAGTAAACTATATCCTCTTCTGCAAATGATTTTTGTAGTGATGGAAGTTTGGGCATTTTAAAGTCAAGAGCAAGGATTTAATGACAAATTGAATATTTTTAGGCATCCTTTGAGAGTTTGGAGACAAGTGGCAGAGGAGAAAACCAGGTTCAAAGTCTTCTTTTCCAGAAGTTGAAGATCATTGCAACTTTCAAGTGACATTCTCAGCTGTTGATGGGAATTTATGGCATTCAATTTTTAGCAACTAGATCCCAAATTTCCAGGCATGAAATCAACAGACAGTTCCAGATTTCAAGGAGTGGTCATCAATGATCGAGTATGAATAGCAAATAAATTACATGTGGCAGTTATTTCCAACTAATTTCAGCATTCGAGAATTCTTTTCAACCTGTTCCATATTTATTGATTTTATTTTTAGTATGTAGAATAAAATTTGTTTCCTAGAACTTAGATATAGTTATCCAGCTATTGTTATATATTTGTTAAATTGTAATAGGAAACAGGAGAAGTCTCTCTAGACTATAGTTTTGAGAAATAGAGAGGACATACCCGAGAGGTCTTTTGTAAAAGTTTCATGAAATATCAATGAAGCAACAGGGTGATTGAAGTCTCTTTCTAAAATACCTATACTACTTTCTATGCAAAGATCTGGACAGTCCAATTTAGTCCTTGGTTAGTATGTAAATTTTCTAAAGTTAGTTCACAGTATTGTTCATTCATGAATGCATTGTAATTTCTATATCGTATATGGAAAATACTTGTTATGATGAGAAGACTCTCTTAAGTGTTTTATGAGAGTTTTTACCATTACTGTATTCATTTTGTGTTTAATCAATTTGGAAAAGGATTTTCTGGGTTGGGTTAGTTCTTTAGTTGAAAGTGTCATCCCAAGGCCCGTCTTGTCTGAAGGATGAAACAATCAACCCTTCTCTATATCTTCCATTCACAACCTCATCTTTGAAACAATTAAAAAATTGCTAGCCAATGATTCTATTGTCTCCATTTGCTACCCATAGGCTATTAGTTTGGGGTTATACTTTTGTATGGAATCCATGCCCAATGGATTCACTGCCTTCTTGATCAACTTTACCACTCTCTTAGTTTCTTAAAAACCAAGTAACCCAAATCAAAGCCTATCATTTTAAGATGTGCTAGGCTTGCCCTTGAAGCAGTCGAAGAGAAACTTCTAGCGCTAACACAATGGACACCTCAGTTCTGTCTATAAACCAAACAACTTTAAGGATATTAGTGGGAATGGTTGGCAATACTTACAAACAAGCACTTGCTGTTTGAACTTGGTTCAACAATTCATCCCATACTACATATACATTAGGCTTTATTTTATAGTAGTTTTCATGGTACTTCAACATTTTCTAACTCGTAGCACTCTACCAGGGAGAAGTTAGCTTGCTTTCCAATTCAGTTCCCCTAAGCTTTCCATAGAAATCATTTAAATGATCATTGCCTGTGAATGCATCCTTCATGTCTCCTTCCTATTCTATTCTTTCCAAAAACCCAAAATTATATAAAGGACAACTAATGTTCTCTTGTTTGATGCTGACGATGCTGGAACTGTCAAAATTATTTACTAATGGAAGAGGAATGTCAAATCAACATTTTTTCTGACTCAAAAAACTTATTGGCTTTCCTTCATTCTCCTCATGGTGTCTACAAAATAGAGATGAAGTACAAATTATACCAAACAAGAAAAAAAATATGATGCTTATCTCAAAGCTTCTCTCCTTAAAAAAATGTCCATTAAAATCCGAATGAAATGTATCTAGCAAAAAACATCAATTAGAGTTGTAAAGACTATATAGGGGTTACCCAAGATTACCATGGAAGATTTACCTATGATTTTCTTGACAAGGGATCTTCGAACCAGTAACTACCTTTGGTGTTCTATTTGTAATTTTGTATAGGCCTATAAAATATTTACTCACTAGGTGAGGGTTCTTCTATTCTTTTGAGCTTACAAGGATTACCATTTGTGTTTGTAAAACACTAATAGACCCATTTGCCTCCACTTGATAGGTCATTGATTTTTGAGACATTCTCTTCCTATTCGAATGCTATTGCTTTCAACCATCGACTAGCAATGGATCCCATTTGCCTCCCCTCACAAGAAGTCATTTTTCCTCTTGACAATACCAATGGTAGTCCACCATGCATGGAAACTTCAAAGGAAGCCTTTAAAATTTAAATTGGCCATCAGAAGCACCAAATATCAATCAGGTTGCAACACAATTGATTAAATTTCATGGAAGCTATCAAAAAAAGAATAGAAATGATTAAATATGGTTTAGCATTTTTACATGCTAATCTAAATCTGTCATAGACCTATAGGAAATATTTTGCATCTTTTAGAGTAGTTGGCTTCTCCAAAATAACAGTAAAGGGCTCTTATAATTCCAGAAGTTCGTAAATTATAGGTGGCTAAATGAAGGAATTAATATCATCCACAAAATTATTTTTTTCATTTGATCAAGATGATTGTCTTAGGGAATCAACTGGGTGTTCTCATTCTAGGAAGATAGCATACTCAATTTTCACATCTAATCAATGATATCAGTAAAAATTATTATTTATACATCAGATGCTTTCAACTGCTCTTGTAAAAACAATAATGTTTTCTTCTTAAGGATACTTTTGGCATCAATGGACAATGTAGTTCTATCTATAATCTCAAAAACTTTAAGGACATTAGTTGGAGCTTGGTTCAACACCTCATCCCATACTTCATCTACTATTGGTATTGTCAAGAGGAAAACCTAATGGTATGGTGGTAATGAGCACCTACTATTGGAGCTTGGTTCAACACTTCATCCCATACTTCATCTACATTATCCTTTATTTTATAGTAGTTTTCATGGTACTTTAACATTTCTTAACTCGTAGCACTCTGCCAGGGAGAAGTCACCTTGCTTTCCAACTCAGATCCCCTACACTTGCCACATAAATAATTTAAATGATCATGCCTTGTGAATGCAGCCTTCACATCTCTTGCATGCTGTAACTGCCAAAAATATTTAATCATGGAAGAGGAATGTCAAATGAACATTTTTTCTAAGAGAACTGAGGTGTACATTCTAATTCATCAAATTTATGTTTCTGATTCAGAACTGAGGTGTCCAGTAATGTGTTCTTCTTAAGGATAATTTTGGCTAATCTAACTCTGTACATGCAAACACACACAGTCTTACACACAATACACCATACCACCATGGGTTCTTGGTTTGCTTACTGGTTATACAAAACATCCTCAAATCCCAAGTAGTTTCCCCCACCATCACTTAAAAATGAATTG
>JASDQU010014653.1:18753-51896 GCA_032191745.1 Picea mariana | reverse complement strand
AAATGTCCATTAAAATCCGAATGAAATGTATCTAGCAAAAAACATCAATTAGAGTTGTAAAGACTATATAGGGGTTACCCAAGATTACCATGGAAGATTTACCTATGATTTTCTTGACAAGGGATCTTCGAACCAGTAACTACCTTTGGTGTTCTATTTGTAATTTTGTATAGGCCTATAAAATATTTACTCACTAGGTGAGGGTTCTTCTATTCTTTTGAGCTTACAAGGATTACCATTTGTGTTTGTAAAACACTAATAGACCCATTTGCCTCCACTTGATAGGTCATTGATTTTTGAGACATTCTCTTCCTATTCGAATGCTATTGCTTTCAACCATCGACTAGCAATGGATCCCATTTGCCTCCCCTCACAAGAAGTCATTTTTCCTCTTGACAATACCAATGGTAGTCCACCATGCATGGAAACTTCAAAGGAAGCCTTTAAAATTTAAATTGGCCATCAGAAGCACCAAATATCAATCAGGTTGCAACACAATTGATTAAATTTCATGGAAGCTATCAAAAAAAGAATAGAAATGATTAAATATGGTTTAGCATTTTTACATGCTAATCTAAATCTGTCATAGACCTATAGGAAATATTTTGCATCTTTTAGAGTAGTTGGCTTCTCCAAAATAACAGTAAAGGGCTCTTATAATTCCAGAAGTTCGTAAATTATAGGTGGCTAAATGAAGGAATTAATATCATCCACAAAATTATTTTTTTCATTTGATCAAGATGATTGTCTTAGGGAATCAACTGGGTGTTCTCATTCTAGGAAGATAGCATACTCAATTTTCACATCTAATCAATGATATCAGTAAAAATTATTATTTATACATCAGATGCTTTCAACTGCTCTTGTAAAAACAATAATGTTTTCTTCTTAAGGATACTTTTGGCATCAATGGACAATGTAGTTCTATCTATAATCTCAAAAACTTTAAGGACATTAGTTGGAGCTTGGTTCAACACCTCATCCCATACTTCATCTACTATTGGTATTGTCAAGAGGAAAACCTAATGGTATGGTGGTAATGAGCACCTACTATTGGAGCTTGGTTCAACACTTCATCCCATACTTCATCTACATTATCCTTTATTTTATAGTAGTTTTCATGGTACTTTAACATTTCTTAACTCGTAGCACTCTGCCAGGGAGAAGTCACCTTGCTTTCCAACTCAGATCCCCTACACTTGCCACATAAATAATTTAAATGATCATGCCTTGTGAATGCAGCCTTCACATCTCTTGCATGCTGTAACTGCCAAAAATATTTAATCATGGAAGAGGAATGTCAAATGAACATTTTTTCTAAGAGAACTGAGGTGTACATTCTAATTCATCAAATTTATGTTTCTGATTCAGAACTGAGGTGTCCAGTAATGTGTTCTTCTTAAGGATAATTTTGGCTAATCTAACTCTGTACATGCAAACACACACAGTCTTACACACAATACACCATACCACCATGGGTTCTTGGTTTGCTTACTGGTTATACAAAACATCCTCAAATCCCAAGTAGTTTCCCCCACCATCACTTAAAAATGAATTGTAATTTGCAAGTTGGATATAATTTTCCAAAGAAACAAAATAAATAGTGAAAGAACAATAACAAGCATACCTATCAGAAGAAACATGCCATGTGTTTGGGAAATCTATCAATCAGACCAAATAATTTTGTACATAACAACCCTTTGAGTTGAAACCGACCAAAAACTACTCGCTTCCAGTTGAACACTGAATATAATGACCACCATGGAATGAAATGGGGTTCAAAGAAAAGGTTAAATAAAATTCAAAAATAATTCAGACCCACAAAAAAATGATCATTTACCTCCAAAATCTGGAATTTGAGGGTTTCCATTTCCACATTCGTGCCAATTTCTGTCATCAATGGCGGAGGAACCAAATTTGGATGGAAATTTAGAGAGATCCAGTCGAAACCATGAAATTTGGATGGAGTTTTGGAGATATCCATTGGAACTCATGGATTTTTTAAGAGAACCAAGGCCATCAATCCAAGTTCGGCTGAATTTGAAAAATAAATGCGATGTTCAGCTGAATTCAAAAAATAAATGCATGATAAATTGAAAACATGACTAAAGGGTTTCCACTACAAATCTATTCATGCCCATTTTTTCCAATTATGGCCGATAAGAGAAAGGTGAACAATGGCAGATGAACAACACAATTTGTTTTGAACAATGGAGGATGAAGAGCACGAATTTGTGAGCAGTGGTGGATGAAGGAGCCCTCGTCGTTGGTTGTCACTTCCCCTACATCTCTGGATTAGTCTATGCATCTTCGGATGCACCTACAACCTGTACTAACAAAACACATCCAACAACTAAGGCCATTAATTCCATTCTTCCTCGTAAATATTGATTCAATATTTAATCATTAAAATATATATTCAGGTTTAATAACATATCAGCGACACATCAAACCATTTATTGCAATTTAATTCGTCCTCAAAAATATTGATTTAATATAAAATAGATATCCAGGGTAGGGTAGCTTTGATAAAAGTGGAATAATTCTGGGCAGTTTGATAAAAGTAAAATATAGAATTAATATATTAAAAAAATGTCTACATGGCATTATTTCTTAGGAGGACCATTTTGATTTGAAATTTTCTCTAATGAGCACAAAGTGCTTGACACAAATGGGGTAATTGCACCAATTGTTTTTTCACCATTGAAGCCGCGAGTGAATTTATGGTAATCATTGATTAATGGAGAAGTAAATTTGATATGAAAGGAAGTAACGACATTGTGATGAATAAATAATTAAGTCTTGAAGCATACCATTTGACCTCCATAGTTACTGGAAGACTCGAACATTAAAACAAAAACTGTATTTTATAAAATATATGTTATTCTTTATTCATGGTATATTTTAAAATATAAGGATCTGTATAAATGCACATAATTGGGTAAAGTCACGTCTCTTTATGAAAAAGAGCGTGACTTTATGTTTTAATTAGTTTATATATATATATATATATATATTACAAGTCATCCCTCCTTGAAGAGCTTCATCCTCGAAGCATGGGCAAGGATGAATGTGTAGATCTAAATGACTCATCTTCCCAAGTAGCTTCATCTTCAGGTAGGTTTTTCCATTTGATCAAATACTCATTAATTCTTCTAGAGTGTAGGAATTTGGTTCGTACTTCGAGGAGGCCTTCAGAAATTAAAATTAACCTTCCTTCTTCATCTAAAAGAGGAAACACTGTTTGTATATTGACGATATGACCTAGTTTTTTCTTCAAACAAGAAACATGAAAAACGTCATGCAATTTCCCTTTATTTGGAATATTGAGGGTGTAAGCAACTTGTCCATTTTTTTTTCAAATTTGATAGGGTCCATAGAATTTAGGAGCTAGTTTGTGTTTCTTGTAATTTTTAAGAGAACTCTGCTTGTAAGGCTGCAATCAAGCAAACACCCAATTGCCTGCTGTAAATTCTCTGTTGGTTCTTCTTTTGTCATCTTGTTGTTTCATTCGGTTCTTTGCTTGTTTGAGGTGAGATTTAAGAGTGCATATAACTTCATCTGATGCAGATATATAGTCTTTCACAACAGGAACCTTGGAATTGATAACATACTCCTTAATAGAGGGAGGTGGATAACCATACAACGCTTCAAATGGGGACATTTTTGTTGAGGTATGAAATGTACTATTGTACCACCATTCTGCGAGATGTAGCCAATTGATCCATTGTGTCTGACGATCATTCACAAAATTCCTTAGATATCCTTTGATGAATTTATTGACCACTTCCATCTAGCCATATGTTTGAGGATTGTATGAATTACTCATGGTTAAGGATGTTCCCACTTGGCGAAATAGTTCCTTCCAGAAATTGCTAGTAAACTTGGGATCCTTATCGCTTACGATAACTTTGGGAAATCCATGAATTTTAAAAATATTTTTAACATAGATATCAACGAATTGAATGGCCTTGGCCCTTGAAGAGATCCCCCAAAAGTGGGCATATTTTGTTAAGTGGTCGACAATTACAAATATAGTGTCTTTTTGTTCAGAGGTAGGAAGACCCGTAATAAAGTCCATAGAAATTTCAGACCATTTTTGGGATGGGATATGAAGAGGTTGTAAAAGACCTAGAGGAGCAATAGTTTCAAACTTTTTTCATTGAAAGGTGCTTCATTCTGTCACATATTTCTGAATGTCGGATTGCATACCTTTCTAGAAGAAGGAATGTTGTATATTGTAGTAAGTTTTGAAAAACCCCACATGGCCTGCTGACGGGGAATCATGATTTTATTTCAAAACTTAGAGTTTGAACTTGAAAGAGTTGGGTAAAAATATATGTTTCTTATACCACAGTATGTCATTTTCCCAAGTGAAGTTAGGGTTTGCAGTTGGTTTTCCTCGACTTCTTCTGTTAGTCTTCTTATTTCTGGATTTTTGATATACTCAATTTGAAATTCTATGATCCATTAGGGAATGATGATGGAAATGGAGCATATAGTAGCATTATTATCAAGTTTCCTTGATAACCCATCCACAACTACATTTTCCTTCCCTTTTTTTTAAAGAATATCAAAATCAAAGACCTCGATTTTTCTCACCCATTTTTGCTTCTCCAATGAAAGGTTTTTCTAGGTTAAAAAGTACTTCAATCTATTTTGGTATGTTTTCATGAGAAATTTCATTCCCAACAAGTATTGTTTCCACTTGAATAAGGCATGCATAATCACCGAAATTTCTTTGTCATACGTTGATTTTGTTTTCTCCCTTTGTTGGAATTTTTGACTTTTGAATGCGATGGGATGATTATATTTCATAAGTACAACACCTAATTTAGTTCCTGAAGCATCACATTCAAGGACAAATTATTTGGAGAAATATGGGGCTGAAAAAACCAGAGTGGATGTTATTAAGAGCTTCAACCTTCTAAAACATGCTTAAGCTTCATCATTCCACTTAATTGCATCTTTTTTCAATAATGTTGTTAATGGGGCCATATTTTGTGCATAGTTTCAAACAAACCTTCTATAGTATCCGATAAGACCTAGACAACCTCGTAATGATGTGATTGATTTGGGTCTAGGTCACTCAGTAACTGCCTCAATTTTCTTCGGATCAACCTTGATTCCTTCATCTGATACAACCTGTCCCAAAAACACTATCTCTTTTTGTCTCAAACTGCACTTGGATTTGTTAGCATGGAACTTATTCTCTTGAAGGATTTTTAATAAGGTCTCAACGTTTTTGAGGTGTGAGTTCTAGTTCTTACTATAAAAAAGGATATCATTGAAGAAGACAAGCACGGAATTTCATAAGTATGGATGAAATAAATCATTCATTACTACTTGAAGGTAGCGGGGGCATTGGATAAACCGAAAGGAATGACTTGTTCGTACAACCCCTCATGGGTACAAAAAACAGTTTTGGGAATGTCTTCCTATTGAATTATTATTTGGTAATAACCTCACTTCAGGTCTAGCTTGGAGAAATATTTAGTGCCATGGAGCTCGTCTAATAACTCATCCACAATTGGAATGAGAAATTTATCCTTTATCGTAATTTTTTTTAGTGTCCGATAATCAATACAGAGTCTATATGATCAGTCATTTTTCCTAACAAGTATGACCGAAGTTGAGAAATGACTCTTGATTCATGTAATAACACTGCAATCCAATAATTATTGAACAAAATGGTCGATTTTGGTCTTATGTTGGTGTGACTGTCTATAAGACTTTTCTTCTAATTGGTGTAAAATCAAGAATTAATTCTATGATGTGATCTCTCGAACAAGGTGGAGGAATCCCATGAGGAAGTTCCTAAAAAATGGTGTTATATTTTCTAAGAATTTTTTTCAATTCCCCAAGATCATAATTTTTTTCCTCCTTAGTAGTACCCTCCATTGCATAGCAATGTAAGAAATAATATTGGGCTCCCTTTTTAATAATTTTTTCTATCTTATTGGACAAGACTATTTGTGGGCGAGGACAATTAATTCCATGTAATTTGTACTTTTCCCCATTTTGATAGAAACTTATAAAATTCTCTTGTAATTTCAGTCCAACAGTACCAAGCGTGGCTAGCCACTGGGCCCCCAAGACAATATCTACTCCTCCAATTGGCATAGCATACATAGGGGATTTTAACTTGTAGTCACTCATGGATACTTCTGAGGTAGGATGGATGAATATGTTTAATTGCCTTGTGTATTTGTATCTATAAAGTTATGTGAACTACCACTATCAATGAGCACTGTCACTTTAGTTTTATTAACATAGCCATACACTTTTAGAGTTTGGGGATGAGAAATACCTATCATTGCAACAACATAGAGTGTCATATTTGTGTTTTGATTCCCTAACTCATGGGGATTTTGTGAGTCTTGATTATTTGGCTCTTAATCGGATGAAGATGTGTCCCCTGCTTCTTCATCCTCATCACTCTTGTCTATTTCCCAATGAAAAATCTTTTTGTCTTTGCACTTGTGGCTTGGTTTCCAATTAGGTGCATTACATTTAAAACATCGATCCTTAACCTTATCTTGTCTTTTCTCTCGTGGCGATGTTATTTTGTGAGGGGGGATGTATTTGGAGATAGAGTCTTCAGGTGAGTTCCATGCTGTCTTTTGATAAACTTTAAGTTTCTTCTCAGTGACTTTATCTTTCTGGCGACTTTGCTCAACATCCTTAATGTCAAGTTGTTCGAGTTCATTTCAAATTTTTTCCTTCAATCCTGATAAGGATATTTGAAGTAGAAAATATTATGATATATTAGGGACATGAGTGGCTTACACATGTAAATCCTAAAAAAGTTGTTCTACTGTACCGGACTGTCAAAATCGAATGAGCTTAGTGAAAAATCTCTTTTCTTATGTGTTGAGAAAATGAAGAAAGAAGTTCTTTTTTAATATAACCCAGTCTCTTGATAGAGATTTGGACTTTTCTCTCCACCATAAGAACCAAGCATAAACAAAGTATTTCAAATGTATATATGTGACATTAATGTTTTTTTCGTCATCAACAGTCTGGTAATACCCAAAGTACTATTCGATTTTGTTTACCCATCTTGTTGCTTCTCTAGCATCTGATCCATCAAATTATGGAACAATAATCTTCTCCTTGGGAATGCCATTATTAGAATTGCACATGTTGAGTGAATAATGTGATTAGTGAGGCCTTGACTACGATGTTGAGTTCCTTGGGCTTCTACTGCCTTTTGTGATTGTTTCAAGCTCTAATCTCATGTCTTGGTAGTTTTTGCATTATTCTAGTTCTTCATTTATTTTGCCAATTTTAGCATCAAATGAGGTATTTAATTGATTTATAAGGTTTACTAAAAACTCTCTAAAACTTTCTCTTAGCTCCATTGTGGAGGAAGAGTTTTCTTCAGTCTTTTTTTTTTCGGTTTCTCCTAGCTTTTTCCTCGTGTTCATGTTGAGTTTATATTTTAAAATATATTTTAGTTATATATTTAATATTAAATATATAGATGGAGATATAGATTAGGATATGGTAGTGGGAAGGGTCAAGCGAGGGTTTGGAGACTATGGGAGTTAGGGTGAGGGTAAGGGGGGAGGGAAAGTTTGGAAAGGTATGCTCAGAATGGTATGGGTCGCGAGCAATTGCGTGATGGTCGAATGGTGATTGGGTGAATGGAAAACAATTAACATATTACCTTGTTGATTGGATTTGATGTACAATTTTGGCTCACATTCACTCCTTTGGAATCCATTTTGACTGAGGTAGGAATATATGGAACTATACCAAGCTCTAGGAGCTTGCTTTAATCCATATAGTGCCTTTTTCAATCTGTATACTTTGTTTTCTTGTCTTGAAATATCATAGCCTTGTGGTTGTTCCACATATGCTTTTTCTTCTAAATGTCCATTCAAAAATGCTTACTTTAAATCCATTTGATAAATAATCCATTTATCATGCATAGCAATGGCTAACACAACAACTAGTGAAAATGTTTCATTGAATTCAATTCCAGGTTGTTGCGTAAATCCCCTTGCAACTAGCCTTGCTTTGTTCTTCTACACATTTACATCTGCATCTTGCTTGGTTTTATAAATCCACTTGACACTTATCACATCCTTGTCTTTGGGTACATCTACCAATTTCCATGTTTCATTATTCTCTATGCATTTAATTTCTTCATCCATGGCATGTGCCCATACATCATCCTTGACAACTTATTCAAAAGTTAGTGGATCATCTATTTGTGAAAACAGAGCAAAGACTGAAAATGAATTTGTTGTATCAACATTGTAGACGTCACGTAAACTTCTTGTCTTTCTTGGTAACATATTTGCTAATATTGGATATGGAGATGTAGAACTACTCAGACTGCTTGTTTGAGTTTTTTGCGCTCTAGGTGTAGACTCCGCACCTGCAAATCTCACTGGAGTAGTTTGTGTTAAGATTTCTGCCCCAGTTCCAAGAATGGAAGGAATTGCACACTGAATTATAATTGGTGTTTGAACCACTACATCCTTTGTGTGATCATGGCCAATGGCATCNAAATGTCCATTAAAAAATGCTTACTTTACATCCATTTGATAAAAAAATCCATTTATTCTATGTAGTAATGGTTAACACAACAATTGGTGAAAATGTTTCATTGAAGTCAATTCCAGGTTGTTGCGTAAAACCCCTTGCAACTAGCCTTGCTTTGTTATTCTACACATTTCCATCTACATCTTGCTTGATTTTATAAATCCACTTGACACTTATCACATCCTTGTCTTCAGGTACATCTACCAATTTCCATGTTTGATCATTCTCTATGCATTTAATTTCTTCATCCATGGCATGTGCCCATACATCATCCTTGACAAATTATTCAAAAGTTAGTGGATCATCTATTTGTGAAAACAGAGCAAAGACTGAAAATGAATTTGTTGTATCAACATTGTAGATGTCACGTAAACTTCTTGTCTTTCTTGGTAACAGATTTGCTAATATTGGATATGGAGATGTAGAACTACTCAGACTGCTTGCTCAAGTTTTTTGCGCTCTAGGTGTGGATTGCGCACCTGCAAATTTCACTGGAGTAGTTTGTGCTGAGATTTGTGTCACAGTTCTAGGAATGGAAGGAATTGCACACTGGATTATAATTGGTGTTTGAACCACTACATCCTTTGTGTGATCATGTCCAATGGCACCAATAATTTTGACTGTCCTTTCTATTCTTCTATCCCATGCTTCATTCTCCACAAATTGAATATCATGACTGATTATAACTTTTCTTGCAACATGATCATACCGATTGTATGCTTTTGTATCTTTAGATTACCCAGAAAATATACATTTTTGTCCTTTGAAATATATCTTCTTTCTCATCTCATCTAGAACATGTGCATATGCGACACAACCAAAAAATTTTAAGTGTGCAACATTATGCTTCATACTTGTCCAGGCTTCTCGAGGAACTTTGTTTTCCACACTCTTTGTCAGACATATGTTCATGATGTATACTGCAGTTGATACTGCATCATCCAAATATTCATTTGACAAATGTTTGGCATCCAACATACTACACGCCATTTCCATGATGGTGCAATTCTTCCTCTCTGTGACACCATTATGTTGTGGTACCGCGCAGTGAATTGCTTGTAAATGCCATTAACTTCACAAAAGTTCTGAAATTCTCTTGAAACATATTCATCTCCTTTGTCATTTCTTAGAACCTTGATGTAATAACCATGCTGCTTCTCCATAAGTGACTTGAATTTATGAAAAACAACCAAATGCACCAGATTTATGTTTTAGAAAATAAATCCATGTTTTTCTCGAGAAATCATCAATAAATGTGAGAAAATAGGTATTGCCTCCTATAGATGGTGTTTGCATTGGTCCACATATATCTGAATGTACTATTCCTAGTGGATCTTTTTCTCTATATGACTTTCCAACTAGAAACGACTCTCTATGTTGCTTTCCAAAGATACAACCTTCACATATTCTTTTTGGTATTTCAATTAATGGAAAACCTTTTACCATATCCTTTGTATGTAGTAGCTTTAGACCTTTAAAGTTTAAGTGTCCAAATCTGAAATTCCATATCCAGGATTCATCCTGCACTTCAGATTGGATCTTTGCGCCACTGTCTTCTTTTCTCTTAAAATTGTGTGCACTACATTTTTCTTATTTAGAACAACACACACTTAGTTCTTAGCTTTCTACTTTGAATGCAGTGTCAGAGTGCACATCTTTTGTGTCATAGACACCTTGCACTGTTTTTATTTTCATGGCTGGTTTTAATGTCAATGAAAGCATTCTGTTGCTTTTCATACGAATTCTTGCAATAAGTTGATTGCTTCGATATCTATCCATAATCACACAATGATTATATTCCTTGTAGATTCTATATCCCTTTTTTAATAGTTGTCCTAATATCATCAAATTATGTTTTAGGCCAAAAACATAATATACATCAGGTATAGTTTTTTTTTCCCCCTGTTTAGTTAAAATATTAATACTGCCTTTACCTAAGACAATGACTTGGATATTGGTTCCAAGTGTAACTTTAGTTTGGACTGAATTATCCAAACTAGAAAACAACTCTAAGTTTCTTGTCATGTGATTACTGCAACTTGAATCTAGATACCATATGTCACATGGAATTTCTTGAGCAACATTGCATTCAACTGGGGAAATTATAGACATTGCTTCAAATTATATTGTTCTAATTATATTGTCTCTTCCTGCACTCATATGCATAATGTCCATACTTTTTACAATAATGGAACTGGATCTTTGATTTATCAAATCTCTGATTACTTAACCATCGGTTATTTTGATTTTGACCTCTTCCACCAATATTTGCAGGACTACTATTGCATCCTCTTCTAAAAAAACTCCTTCCTTTGCCTCTAGAGTCAGCTCTCCCCTTTCCTCTTCCACGACTTATAGATGTCTGTGTGGAAAATGCATTTTCTAATGACATATTTGATCTATTTGATCTATGTTCATGATTAATGAGGGAGGCTTGCAGCTCATCTAGACTAAACTGACTCATGTCCTTATTCTCTTCTAAAGTCACAACAAGAGTATCAAATTTAGGAGGAAGAATCCTAAGTACCTTCTCAACAACCTTTCTATCTTCTATGGTTTCTCCATGAGACTTAATCTAATTTATTAGGCCAATAACATGGGTGTAAAGTGAATCTACTAAATCTTAGTCTTTCATTGACAAAGTTTCAAAATCTCTTCTAAGAATTTGTAGTTTTGAAGTCTTGACTTTGTCCATACCTTGATAAGAGTTTTGTAATATGTCCCATGCTTCCTTGGCTTGCTTTGCTGATGCAACTCTTGGGAGTATGCTCTCAGGCATGGCTTGACGTATGTAAAACATTGTCTTTCCATCCTTCTTCCTTTGATCTTTCAAAGCATCCTTCTCAACTTGTGTGAGATAATTTTATTCTCCTTGATCTGCTGATTCCACATAGCCATTTTCAACTATCTCCCAAACATCTTGACCCTGAAATAGTGCCTTCATGGTCAAGGACCATAGTTAATTTTTTCCTGTAAAAGTGAGAGGTTGCAGATTTGAAGTAGAGGCCATGATTTCTCCTTCTGATAGAGTTGTTGCTCTTGAAACCTACTCTGATAAAACTTTATTTGATAAACCCACTCTGATAAACCTACTCTGATACCATATATCAGATCTACAACGCGTAGACAAATTCTACGCAGTGCAATTGCAAAGACCGCACAGTGAAATGCTTCGTCGCTGAACTCTAAGGACTTACTGTGCAGTTCTGAGACTGCACAAAAGACTGCGCGCTATGATGATAGAGCTTAATGAACAGCTTATTGACACTATTCTACTCTTTAACACATAAAATCACAAACATAACAGAACTCAGAAATACTCATTAATATGTCAACGACAAAATACTTAATATATATTATCAACTTGATGTTGTGCGTTATTACAAAACACAATATTGTGCAGAGCTTGGGCTCCAACAACTTTTGCAAACTTACAAAACCAGAGCTTGTGCTCTGACTCCTTACACAACTGTTGCTTGCTAACTATAGACTTTGTTCTCTCTATGCTTCTCAGTATGTTGACTACTTACAGACTCGGACATAGATAGACTAAGACTGAGACTTCCTGTAGAAGCAAACTGACTCAAACATTTAAGATGACAATATACACGACTGACTCTATCTGCATAATGTCTCTGCTTTCCCGTGACAGACAGAGTCAGGGTAAGTGTAAAGATCACGACTTATAATTAATATCTCCAACACAATATACAACATGATTCAAGCTTATATCAATGGTATGATTATTTTTTCCCGTGTTATTCCCAACCATCTCAATGCCCATCCATACTCGTCTGGTACCTGTGTTTGCTACCTAAAATTAATGAATGGATTGTATCTCACGTTCTAAATGGGTGTTAAAATTTTTAGCTGTTGTGTTACACTTTCTTTTGCTAATTTCCTTTCATAATATGCTAAAAGTTGTTTTCTCTCGCCAATAAACGTTGCCTGAGTGTTGCAACAATGTATAAGAATATGTTACTTTTGCGGATACGCAATTATTTTGGTGTTGCAGAAGCATTTTATACGTTATTGTCAGTAAAAAGACTCTGATCGATTATAGAACGTTGATTGAATCACAATGACCAAGCATGAGACAAATCTAAGTATTTATTTTTTATTTATGATGTTCAGTTCTGAAGGACAATTTTCTATTTTTCTGATTCTATTAAGATTGTCATCTTCCAAATTAAGTGGCGCATGAGTACCACTTTATTAATTCCAATTGATCATTTTGTTAGAAATTTGTTTTTTTTTATTACCAAATGCAAGTTGAACAAATTACAATTAAAACATGTAAATTTATAATATTTTTTAAAAAGTTAAAATTACAAAATTGTAATTAAAGGATTAAAAATAGTTTGTTTCTCTATATGTGTATATATGTATAGGTATATGTATAATACATATACATATAATGTAATTTTAGATTGACTTTATTGTATATTTTTGTATTTATATGAATTGTATGTATTGATTTCCATGTAAGTGTATTACTTTTAGTGTTTCAACATTAGATTTGATTGACTAAAGTAGGGTGACATATGATGTAGGTTAATATAGGTTGAAATATAAACATTAATTTAAGTGTAATTATATTATTGAGATAGATTAATTTAAGTGTAATTATATTAATGAGATAGATTAATTTCAGTGTATGCCAATTTTATATTGACTTTAATTGTATATTGTGGTATTTATATGAGCTACATGCATTGCTTTTAGTGTTTCAACAATAGACTTGGTGTGTGTTGTATTGATTTTAGTATTTCCTTTCTTTCATACAGGGATACAATTACAATATTGTTACAGTAACTAAAGTTACCATGTCCTCTAATAATTACCAAACAGATGATGTGCATATTGAGGATGTTAGAAGACAAGCACATGAACATGAACTAGGGAACAAAGAGAGAAGTTAGAACAAATGAGTGATGAACAAAAGGAAGATACAGGAAAGCAAAAAAGTGAAGAACAAATAGCAGAACAAAAAATAGAATTGATTCCAATGCTAGTTGACCAACTATAGGAACATAGAAAACAAAATGTTGAGTGACAAAGAACATATCGAAAAAACAAGTCACAACAAGCCAAAATTGAATAACAACACATATCGAAAGAACAAAATTATGAACAACAAAGAGCATATCGAAAAAGAAAGACACAACTGATCTAGGTCGATGTCGGTGGCCATCCACCTTTTCCACTAAATCAACATTTCAAGCATATGGTTTTGATAAAACATGATATTTACCCTCTTGATGGGGAATGAAATGTAATGACATCTTCATTTGTTAATTGCAAACATCATGTAATGATTTACTAATGGTTTTATGTACATGCCTACAACATAGCATTAATGTACTAGAACTCATTGGAACTCTGTAGTTAACTGCACTTAGGATAGAGTAGTACTGGGATGGGTGACTTCCTGGGAATTCCTAGTGTTTTGCATGCCTATGAAATTTTATAAGCTTAGACCAATTTACCACACATGCATTAGGGGAATTGTTCTCCTCTCACTCTCTCTTATATAATTGAGGTGAAGGAGGCCCTTTAAGTATGCAATGAAATGTGATGTATAACTTCTTGCGAATGAAGCGTAGCCAACATATTTTTATTTTTAGAGATAAGCTACCCCATTCTGACAATTTGTGTTCTACAAAGTTTTTCTATCTTATTCATTAATAGAAGTTGGGTTCCACTCTATTTTTTTGTTCTCTGCTATATATTTTTTGTCTCATTTCATTCTGAGCATAATATAGATCAGTGGTATCAGAGAAGTTTACTCCTTGTCGTTTCTTAGATAATGTCCCTAACGAGGTCATGGTATAGAGAGTTGGGTCTTGAGATAGTTTCGCTTGAGGACAACTGCTCTTTCTAATCCAAGCGAACTTCCATGGAAGAAGAAGAGAGATGGTAGAGCACCTAGAGATCCTTTCAAGATGTTTCTCAAGGAATCCCTCGTGCGACAAAGGAATGAGATGATGGACAACTTTTCTCATATCCTTCAAATACTATTGATGGCATAAATAAAGGCATCTTTGACAAGAAACCATTTTGGAGGTGAGACACCCTTCAAGGTACAAGTTAATTTTTATATCCCCTTATTTGAAGGACAGATAGATGCATATGCTCTAGAAAAATGTTTTAATATGCTAGAAGGTTATTACTCTATCCAAAAAAAAATTGACAGTGAAAATATCACCTTCGCGCTCCTTAAATCCCTTCCCCGTGTCATAGTTTGGTGGGAAGGTTACTAGGAGAGGTACACCGTGAATGAATCTACACCATTCATGAGAGAACCTACTTGGGAGGCCTTTGTAGATTCCCTAAAGGAGGAGTTCTACCCTGTTGGAAAATATGATGACCAATACATGAGATGGAAAACTCTGCATAAGAAAATAGACCAGACGATGCCAGAGTACACTAACATATTTCATACCTTGCGCTCAAAGCTAGGTATCGAAGACTCTGAGTGACACATGGTTTTGAAGTACCGTAGTGGTTTTCACAGGTACATCCAAACATAGATGGATTTGTTGGACGTCTCCTCACTAGGATATGCTTATCAATATGCAGTCAAAATCAAGTAGAAATTCAAGTAGTGGATTAAGTGGGAGTTTGAGTTTGAAAATATGCCACAATAAAAGCATGGAAAAGAAAACCCTAACTCACATAATGAAGGACAGATAAAAAATGAAGGAAAATCTCAAGATATCAAGTCCAAGATGTAGGAAAATAATGGTAACGAGAAGTTTAATAAAGACACCAGAAAGTGGTTTAAGTTCCACAAAATCCCCTGGCATAACACTGATGAATGTTGCTCGAAACAATCATTGGTGGATGAGATAAAAGAAAGAGAATCAAAACTTGACTCAAACTTTGATTCAGAGCATAATAAAGAGAAACAAATCATTAATGCAGCACCCACTACTACCTTCGCGACTACAAAAGTACAACCAAAAGAACTAGAGGAGCTTGAGGAGGGGGAGTGCTCTTCCACTCGCAGATGTGGGTAAAGGGGACCTTAATGCATTTAGTTATTGACAATGGGAGTCAGAAGAACCTGATCTCATATGAGGCTATCAAGAGATTGTAGCTGCCAACAATGTCACACCCCCAACCATACACCATCATATGGTTGAGAAGGGGATGAGATATTTGTGTCATCCAATAGTGTCACATGTCCTATGGCATAAATCTCTTCAAGGATGAGGTAGTGTCTGATGTTTCCCCACTTTAAGTTTGTGATGTTCTTTTAGGACAACCATATATGTGGAAACATCACACTACCCTTGAGTCTCGACCCCACAATTCCATAGTTACTCTAGGAGGTCATCTCTATAGGGTAATGGAAGTAGCTTTGACTATTTCCACTTCATTTTTCTCAGAAAAACAATGTCAAAAAGTAATCTCTCATACCATAAAGTTTTCCCTCTTCACGATATCCTCAGATGGTGAACAAAAGGTCACTGCGACCACTTCAACCTCAACCCAAGATGTTTCTATCCAATAGAAGCAGGTCGACAAGATTGTAGAGGAGCATGAAGAGAATGCGAGTCTTCTATATATTCAACATAGCTCTATTGGCCATGGCCCTTTTTAGGTGTCCATGGGGTTCCAACCATTATCCCCCATTGATATAGATATTCTTGCTGCATCTTCACTGACAAATTCCTCCCACATTTGGAGTAAGGAAGCTCATGCATCTAGATCTGTTGAACGGATCCAAAAACTCCAATGGGTTCATGACATCCTTCCACAGGAAAAGTACAAGTAGGAAATATACTTCAACAAGGAAAGCGACTCACCAAGGTTCATATTCAACAGAAGTTTCCCCATCTCTCGAGGGAACTTAATACAATGGGGACCATTTCTTCCTAATGGTGGAGGAGTGATCAAGGTGGATCTCGATGGCCATCCACCTTTTCCACTGAATCAATATTTTGAGCCTATGGTTTTGATAAACAATTATATTCACCCTTTTTATGGGGAATGAAATGTAATTCCATCTTTATTTGTTAATTATAGATATCATATAATGATTTCCTAGTGGTCTTATGTACATGCCTACATGATAATTTTAATGCACCGTATCCCATTAGAACTCCATATTTAAGCACGTTAAGGCTAGACTAGTACTAGGATGGGTGATTTCCCAAGAAGTCCTAGTGTTATATATGCCTATGGAATTTTATAAACTTAGAGCAATTTATCCCACATGCATCATGGGATTTTTTCTCCTCTCACTCTCTCATATATAATTGAGGTGAAGGTGTCCCTTTAGGCATGCAATGGAGTGTGATGTAAATATTCTTGCAAATGAAGCATAGCCAACATCTCTTTATTTTCAGAGAAAGTCACAATAGATGAAAATTGAAGAAAAATATTTTAAGAAATTGTTTTCATGTAATTTTATTAACTATATTCATTGATTTCAATGTACATGTCAATTTCTAATCCATATGTAGATATTTGATTCACTAGGTTAGGGTGACATATCATGTAGGTTAATATAAGTTGAAGTACATGCATTAATTTTATTGTATCTAGATTAACAAGATGCATTGATTTCAATGTATATGTCAATTTATAATCCCCGTATAGATATTTGATTAACTTACATAGGGTGACATATCATGTATGTTAATATAGGTTGAAGTAGATGCATTAATTTTAGTGTAATTAGATTAACACAATGTATTGATTTAGTGTAATTAGATTAACGAGATGCATTGATTTCAATGTATACCAATTTTAGATTGATGCAAAAAATATCTCGAGTTAAATATTTGAATGGTCTACGATTTCAACCTCCCTTTTCATATGATTCATATCAAAAGATGGAAAAACTAGAAGGAGAAAATCAGAATAAGATAGATTGCGATTGATCACAATGCAAACTATTTGTAACTGATTAAATCCATATTATTCACATTTTTCATCATTCAACATTATTATTTTATTTCTATTCAACTTATTCCTCATGTAACTCTTAAAGTATACTTTTGAATAATACTCTCTATGTTCTCAAGAAATTGAGGAAATTGAGTAAAATTAAAATGATCTGATTTATCTCAGACATATACATATACATAATTTTGATCATGTATAAATTTTGTCACTGTAATAAAAATTGAATATGATAGATTGACTTTCATCCTTCTTGATAATACTCTCTATACTTTCAACAAATTGAAGAAATTGAGTAAATTTCAAATAATCATATTAATCTTAGACACATACATATACATAATGTTGATCATCTACAAATTCTATCACTATAATAAAAATTGAAGAGGATACATTGACATTGATCCTTCTCGATAATACTCTCTATAGTTTCAACCAACTAAGGAAAGAGAGTAAATTTCTAATGATTAGATTATTCTTAGAAATATACATATACATAATGTTGACCATCTCCAAATTTTATGTGACAGTTGTTGGCATCCAAGGTTTTGGGGAAGTTGCACATGTGTGCCACAAGTCAATAATGCATGCATGCCCATGAAAATTCATTGCACGATGCAAGAAAGGATAAAAAAACAATTCCAAAAAAAGGAAGTCTGTATGTGTCAACTCAGTTTTGTACTGTGTGCAAGGAATCAAGAAGACCACATGCAACGAATCTAAGCATATCTTCAAGAATATTTTGTAATCAAGTACTATAATGACCCAAACTATTGTGGGAAAAGGAATGGATGAAATGAAAAGTTTTGTAGGGGTCTATAATAGGGTAAAAAATGAGTAGGAATGAAGAAATTAGGACATAGTGCATAACACATTGGAATGGAATGTCTCTTGATTGAGTTTAGAGTGCATGGCACATATCTATGTTATGGGTCTTGTCTTTATATACATTTTGAAATGAATGAATAAAATACAAAGTCCTTTGTCTCTACAGTATCATATATATGTTAAGATATGAATGTGTATATGTTTTACTATTCAATGTTTATTACTTTGTATATTCATTATGAATGAATGAATAGATTTTCAACCAAAAAGCTTCCTTGTTTGCACTTTCCCTTCATATCTGACAAAAGTCTATTGGTCTCTATGATTCTCATGGCATCTCGGGTGAGACCTTCTTCAGTCCTAGACTAAACATTGAATATGCCGATGACTTAGGGTTTTGTTGGTCAAGCTTGATGAACCATGGGTCTTAAACCCCCCCAGTGAGAAGAGTGGCAATACTCTAAAGAGCCAACAGATGGTTCCTTTCATAGGACCTAGAGGTTTTGTATTGCATGGTGAAGAGAAAGAATGAGGTGGAATCCATCTAAAGAGGAAATAAAATAATGGTTGTTTAAGAAGGAATACGAGTTTGAATCAAAAGAGACCAAGGAACCAGTAACCAACATCGAACGCTATAAATAGAAGCATATCTACACATATTTGCATGAAGTTTTATTTGACGGGTTTCCTTGTTTGTTGTATAAACGGTTGAAGAGGAAGACAACTATTAATACTACTTTGGGAGTCCAAGAGCCACTGTTATGGGACTAGACTACACACTACTACATATGATGTAGAAGTCTGACCAAGATTTTCGATGGTATAGATAAAATGGACCATATCATCAAACATTACTAAGTAATTATCAAAATTTCAATATTATTTTTTCTTGGTTCCCCAACATTCATTGGATTTTTGATAAACTCCAATCATCGTCAGCATTCTAAGTCCTATTTGATAGTTACTGCAAGTGCCACATGACACCCCATTGTTAAATGTAGATCGCAAAGGAATGTTTATAATTCCACAAGCTATAAGAATTCACTTGAGGGCCTATAAATACATGTAAAATTAATTATGATCAACTTATGTGACTGTCATATGAATTAAGGTTATCCCCACGGGGATCATATAAATATATAGGCATTGTATAAACGATCTACATTTTGGATTTTTTTGTCAGAATTTGATTATACAAAGGTTGTAAGTAGAGTGATAGGAAAGGAGAGGATTGTTAGAGAGACATTAGGAGGAATATTCAGAGAGAAAAACGGTGTGGGATATGTATTTCACTTTGTCGGTTGGTTTTGTAAGGGAGACTGTAACTGTGATGTTTGTCATGCAAAGATCCCATTGTTATAACGACTTGATGGAAGATCAATACCATTTTGACTCATACTTTTCTTATATGTGATGCTTGTTGTGATCTTTAGTGTTTTTCTACAATATTTAGGATATATTTAATGGATCTTTATAATAATGTTTTAATCTACCTATAGTAAATTCAAAAGGTATGGATAATAGGGAGAAATTGAAGGAGGGTTAGTTATAAACCAAGGAAGGGGAACTAGGTCACTAGGAAGAGGCAATAAGTCAATTTATTTCACTCACAAAATATATCTATGAATGAGGTTATTTTTTCTAAATATTTGACAATGGAAGGGTTTGTTAGAGTGGACAATGCCCCTATTAAGTGTTCCTTAGGATCTATGTAAACTTTAATTCTTGGGGATCAATCATCCCTTTCAAAAAATGATCCTCGAAAAGATCTATTGATGTGAATAAACTTGACATCCTCCTCCTATAATAGATAATGTTAAATGGGGATAAAATAATTAGAGATCTAAGTAGATTGCTTGGGGGTTGGAAGTTTAAATTCATTGATGCTAGAAGAAGGTATGTCAGGATCATTAGAAACGTTGTACATTTGTCTATACCTTTGTTTGTGAAATTGGAAACTTAAAACGCTTTGTTGTGGAAAAATACCAAAAATTGTCATGTAGGACAATGAGGGTGTTGGGAAATTCAATTGCTTAAATTGATTTCATTTAATTATCAACCAGGGATGCTCGTAAGCTTGTGATGATGCCAAAAAAATATATGCAGGAGTAGGCATCTAACTCTAATCTAAGAAAATTCAATCAAATCCTAAATCTTTCATTCCACTTAATAAGACTTAGTTGTTGTAGGAAAGAAAACACTAGCTCCCTTATAGGAGGTCCTCTCATGATGTTTCACAAAACCTATCAACAATCAAGATCATGAAGTAAACACTCATGCATTGAAAATAAATACACTTAAAAAGGCTTAGTTGGTGTAGGCATGAAAACAATAGCTCCCTTACAGTAGGTCTTCTCGTAATGTTTCAAATAACTTATCAACAATCAAGATCATCAAATAATTCTAATAAAAAGAATAAAACATATAAACCTATTCAAAGCATTAGAACAAGAAGAAAATGCTACTATGATCTATTTGGAGTGAGCTCAATTCTCCCAAGAACAAAGTAACACNAATGGAAACTGATGTGAAAATAAAGCTTGATTCTTATTCCATCATAAGTTGGACACAATGCTCCAAGAGTCCTCCCTTTGAAATGGAGGAGGCACTCCTATTTATACAAAAATTTAAGATAACTTAGATCTACAAATCTCTCCTAGATCCACAAATGTCTCATTTGGTTACAACCATGTGCTCACACATATCAAGTGATATCTCTACAAATCCTCTCACAAATCTCTCTTTCATGATTAATCTCCATCCAAGATACTCGAGTAAATCTCCAAATCTTCAAGGGGTTGAAGAGGATTCGAATTTGAGGCTTGATGGGCAAGTTTGACTTGGTTGGAGTCTTCAAATACACCTGTAAACATCATGAAACTCATCCCACTTTCATATATAAGTGTAAACATGTCATTTTTCCAATATTTAATCATAAATTCACTCAAAAACACTAATATAGATGCATTGGAAAATAATATGTATAAAACCCATGTAATCATGAAAATGGTTTAATGTAAGGGTATGGGAAAGTGGAATATGGTTAAAAGTGAAGTGAAAGTGAAGTGAAAGGTTGGTAAAAAGATGGTACTTTGGCGACCCAACAGAGGGAAATTTTTTCCTTGGTGTAAATTTTTACTTGGTACAAAATGCATGCTAGGATACACTAAAATGCACACCTAGGTCTGTAAAAACATTAAATTTGAGTGGTTCACAATGTAAACAAGTTTTTAAGTCATTTTACATAAGTCTATATACTTATTTTTTCATTTGTAGTCATAAAAGACTTTGTTGTGCAAAAATAGGCAAAAGATGCCTAGTAAAGCCCTAGAAATGCACAACTTGTTTGTAAAAAGTAAGTTAAGGTTTCATTATACTGTATATTTGAGTTGTGAAATTTGTTGGGAGTGTGGTTTATCATATTATACCTGATCCTGTTGTTAATTTTGCAATTGCAATTTTAAAAATGGTTTCTCTGCAAAAGAGGCAAAGTTTTCTTTGTAATTTGGAAGGTCAAAACTGTACTAAGTGAAGAAATTAAAATGCATGCCCAAGCTTCCCTGTAGCACCTAAATTTGTTTTATAAGTTGCACGGTGGATATATCTATATTTTGTATTTACCTGTGTCATATAACGTGAAATTTAAGAACAAGGGAGGTTGGTTTCAGGCACCTAGATTTGGGATTTCATGTAAATATGAAGTCAAAACCGACTTAGAGTAAAATGCATGCCCTAGTCTCCATTTTTATCCAAATTGAGTGGTTCAACTTGAAAAAGATGTAATTTGTGATTTTACACCTTGAAATAACCTTATATTTGCTAAGTTTTTAGCTATTATTAGGTTTCTTTTAAATTTACTAGATAACAATAGAATAGGTAGGATCACTGAGAGAAACAAAATCAAAAGATACACATCATTTATCCTGGGAAAACCTCATGGGGGAGAAAACCCAACAAAAACTTCCTTAATATAGATAGCCAATACAATGCCAAGACAATAAACCAAACACCAGAGAATATCCTCCAATGAGCAATGCACCTCTCTCTTCCTTCTTCTCCCAACTGCAGCTACCAAACTTGCGCACTGAGTGAGAGAATGAGTGAGTGAAAAAATGAGGTGTTGGCTTCCTTTATTTATACAAACTGGAAGGTGCTAGAAAGTTGTTTCTTCACTGGGCATGGATGACTTTTCTTCTTAGTGGTCAAAACCACTTTAATTAGCCTAGGGGATGACTTCTCAATTTTCATAATATATTTAGGGTTTGACCAATCCAAAAAAGGGGATTTGGTCAATTACAAAGCCCGACATGATCAATCCACAAAAGGGGATTTATTTAATGAATAATAACTCAATAATAAATAGAATACTCTTTGCAGTTACAATATTTCAAAAGTCCCCCTTAACAAGAAGGGTATTCTACAACATCATCAGGAGAGAGAGAGGGAAACAACATCAACAACATATGGAACATTGAATGGCATATCTATAAATCATCGAACGTTTTTCTCATTATCAATAATAACACACGGTTGATACAACATGAACAAAAACAACATCAAAACATGAAGGTTAGAGCATCATCAAAAACAGTAGCATCACAACACAACAGATGGATCATCATCAACAACAACATCATCATCATAGCATGAAGGCTGGAGCATCATCAACATAATCATTATGATAGAAATATTCAACACAAAGCTAGCATCTCAACAACATCAACACGAAGCTGGCATCTCAACAACATCAGCACGAAGCTAGAAATATTCAACATGAAGCTGGAAATATTCAGCATGAAGTTGGCATCTCAACAACATCAACACAAAGCTGGAAATATTCAGCACTAGGCTAGAATCACAACAACATTGGCAGGAAGCTAGAAATCTTCATCACTAGGTTGGCATCAACACTACTCCCCCTTTCGAGGGAGGTCCTTTCAGACTATGCCAATCTTATCTCGAAAGTTCTCAAACTTTACATGAGATAGAGGCTTGGTCAACACATATGAAACATGTTCATCCATGCTAACATACTGGATCTTTATGGCTCCTCTCAACACCATATCAAGGATGTAATGATATTGGATCTCTATGTGTTTTGACTTGTCATGGAACACAAGGTTCTCTGTCATCTTTATGAAACACTAGTTATCACATATAATCATGGTTGCTTCCATCTCCATATTGAATAGACCTGTCAAAAACTTTCGAAGCCATATGGCTTTAAAACTGGCGGAACATGTAACAATTTATTTTTCTTCTGTCGTGCTAAGAGAAATTCTTGATTTCTTCCTACTCTACCATGAGATCACGGCTGAACCCAGAATCAAACAACATCCTGAAGTCCTCTTTCTGTCATGGATACTTCCATCCCAATCTGAATCGGTATAACCACTCAGTCTGCAGTCATGATCTCCATTATAACTGAGACCACAATCTAACATACCCTTAAGGTACCTCATCATATGTTTTGCAGCAACCAAGTGAACACGTCTGAGATCTACCAGAAATTGACTCAAGGTGTTCACAACAAAACATATATCCATCCTGGTGTTCGTCAGATACACCAACGATCCAATGATTTGTCTGTACAGTGTAGCATCAATCAATTCTGACGAAGTGTCAGCCAGGAGCTTCAACTTTGTTTCCATGGGTGTATTCATGGATTTACACTCCAACATATCAAATATCTTCAATATTTCAACTGCATAATTCCCTTGGTTAAGGAATATCTTCTCTGGGATCTTCCAGACCTCAAGACCTAAGAAATAGTGCATTAGGCCAAGGTATTTCATCTCAAATTCCGCGGTGAGCTTCTTCTTACAATCAGTGATGAGATTTTCTTATCCAATTAAGAATAAGTCATCCATACACAACAACAATATAACAGGTTCATCATTCATAACCTTGAAGTAAAGGTTAGAATCAACTTTACTCTTGGTAAAGCCCAAGCTCGTTAGGAAACTATCAATATTTCCATACCAAGCTCTAGGATCTTGCTTCAATCCATACAAATCCTTCTTCAACCTGCATACATGAGTCTTCATATCTTCAAATTCAAACCCTTGAGGTTGTTCTATATACACTTCTTCAATGACACCATTTAACAAAGATGTTTTCACATCCATCTGGTGTAACTTCCACTTCATCTTATCTGGAAGGGATATGATGGTTATGATTGAAGTGTATCTGGCTACAAGAGAAACCATATATTCATAGTCAATGCCTTCCTTTTGAGGAAATCCACGAGCAAAAAACCTTGATTTATATTTCTCAATACTTCCATCAACAACATGTTTTATTTTGAAAAGTCATTTGGAAGATACCACATCCTTGCTCTTTGGTCTGGGAACTATTTCCCATACATCATTCTTTATAATGGATTGGTATTCTTTTGTCATGGCATCTACCAATTCTTTCTTATGAATATATTCTTCAAAGCAAGTAGGCTCCTTCTCTAAGAGATCACACATCAAAGACATATAATTGGAGAATGGCTTGGGTTTCTTGACTTGTCTCATGGTTCCTTCGAGGGCACCATACTTATCTCCATATTGAATAATTTCCCTTGCCCATGATGGATTTCTCTTGTGGGATATCACCATCTAGGGAGGTTCTTGAGATTCTATTATGTCATGATCTTCTAGAATCTCCTCATCAGGGGAAGTTATGACTTCCCTCACAGGTTTTGCAACTCTGGGAGCCATGGGTTCTTCTTCATGTACTTCTTCATGTACTTCTTCAAGCTAACACCTTCTTGATTTATTGAGTGTTGTATCTTCATCAAATTTTAGATCTTTGTTGATCTCAATATGATGGTAACCTGGTATATAAACTCTGAAGGATTTGGAGACCTCACAGTATCCAACAAATATTCCCTTCTTTCCTGAAGGTTCCAGCTTGGTTCTCTTCTCTTTCAGAATGTGTACAAATACTAGACAACCAAATATTTTGAAATGGCTTACTTATAGCTTCTTTCTGGAGAACATCTCTTCAGGGGTCTTGAACCCAAGTGCACTATGGTACAATATGTTCTGTACATATACTACTATTTTTTTTTCTTATGCCCATAAGTGCATTGGAATATCTTGATCAAGGATCATAGTCTTCACTGCTTCCATTATAGTTTTGTTCTTTCTTTCTGCTACACCATTTTGTTGAGGATTGTAGGGAGTGGTGAGCTCCCTCTTGATCCCGACATATTTACAAAATTTTACAAACTCTCTTTTGAGGTGTATTCTCCTCCATTATTTGACCTTAGTATCTTGATCTTTCTTTCAAAGATATTTTCTATCAAGGATTTGAATTCCTTGAATTTACTAAACACTTCATCTTTTGATTTCAAAAAATAAACCTAGGTTTTGTGAGAATGGTCATCAATAAAAGAAACATAGTATACATACCCAATGATGGAGGTTGATGGAATTGGGCCACATACATATGAGTGAATGAGCTCTAGGACTCCTTCTCCTTTATTGTCTCTCTTCGGGAAAGGGTTCTTGATGTATTTTCCTTTTGGACATCCGTTGCACACACCTTCATGGTCAACCATGAATTCTGGTAGACCTGTGACTGCCTTGCTTACATATGGTAATGCCTTGTAGTTAATGTGAGATAGTCTTCTATGCCAAATTTCACATGGATTCTCAATGGAATGAGTCAAGGCCGCTTCTGAGTGACCTTTTATATTATACAATCCACCGTCTTCTTTTCCAATAACAATTGCTTCTTTTATAGTTTTTCCTTTGGGCCACATAAGAACTCCTCCATCTATGAAGGAAACTTTGAAGCCTTTCTTCTCTAAAGATGAGATATAAAGTAAGTTCTTTGTAAAACCTGGTACTTATAGCACATCCTTCTTCTTCATTGGGGTCCCTAAATCAAGTTTGTAATTTGATTCTCCTAATCCTTTGATAGGGTATTGATAATCATCTCCAAGTGTAACTTTCTGGGGAAACTTCTTTTCTGTAAGGCAAGAGAGAATGTTTATTTGACCTGTCATGTGCTTGTAAGAACCACTGTCTATGAACCAAGTGTCCTCACCAAGTGACACTGATTTTGAGAGGGCAGAGATTAAGACATAGTCTTCAATCTATTCTTTTATCATGTTTGTGGGTGTCTCTTCATATTCAACTGTATGGGCATGGTGCCTCTTGTTTCTCTTCTTGTATTCTTCTCGTCTAGCTAGAAAATTATTAACAATATGTCCCATCTTGTCACAATGGTAACATTGGTAGGATGAGAAATATTTTTCTCTTATTTGACCCTTTTGGAATCTCCTTGGAGGGTGAGATTCTTTAGGTATGTCGAATTTGTTTTGGGGGTGAGACTCATGTTGATGAGTTTCTTTCTGGAAGTAAGACCTATTCCTTCCTCCTTTAGTATGAATAGCTAGGGATTTATCTTCATCTATTGATAATAATGCTTCTCAGTTAGCTACTCTTGCTTCTTCTTGAACACATTCTTCCCAAAGATTGTCAAAGTTCAATTTCTCCTTTCTGGCACAAATAGTTTGGATGAATGCATCCCAAGGTCTTGTGAGACCATTAAGGGTTGTAATTATAAGTTTGTCTTCATCTAGAGTATCACCAATTGCTTCTAGGTATTCCTTGAGTTGCAATATTCTAGAGAAATATTTATGAATTGTTTCTCCTTTCTGTATCCTTGTACTTTTGAGTTGAGTTCTTAGATTCATATTCTGATTGATGTTATTCCCTTCATACAATATGGTTAGGACATCAAACATTTATTTTGGAGTTTTATTTGAATCTACTTTAGGAATCAAGTGATACTTAATAGAGTTTGCAATGATTCTTTTGGCCCTAACTGTGTCCTTTTGGTCTTTTTCTTTAGTTGCAACATCGATAGGTTCTGGTACATCTTCTTTAATGAATATTACTAGGTCATTCTCTTCAATAATGAGTGCAATCCTATACTTCCAGTCACAAAATTTTTCCACACCTTCTAGCTTGTCAACAAGCTTAATGCTTGCAGACATCTTGACCTGGAGCTAGAAAAATGACCAAAAATTGAAAATGCTCAGAATTTAATTTTGAAATTACCAAGAGGTGCGCTTGGCTGAGGTGAGTAGTCTAGTGCAGTTAGATTCATTAAATCCAATATCCCCCCCTTTAAATTGGACCAACAAAATTCTGCACTGGTACTTTTAGTACTGGTTTTGGTTCCTTAGTTTCCTGGTATTGGTCAAAACTAGGGTTTGACTTTCCGGGAGTTCTATCCACTGAAATAGTGCGCTAAAGGTGCCAAATAGTTCCCTTGGCTAGGGAGCACTTTTCTAGATGGTTTTTAGGCTGATATTCTTCTTCAACAAAAATACCTAATTTTCTTGTATGACAACAATGATATTTTTCTTTATCCAATGAAATATGCTCTCTTCAGTTTAGCTTTGATACCATGTTAAGTTTTGAGCTATTATTAGGTTTCTTATCAATTTACTAGATAACAATAGCATAGGTAGGATCACTGAGATAAACATAATCAAAAGATACACAACATTTATCCTAGGAAACCCTCATGGGGGAGAAAACCCAGCAAAAACTTCCTTAATATAGATAGCCAATACAATATTCCAAGACAATAAACCAAAACTTAGAGAATATCCTCCACTGAGCAATGAGTCTCTCTCTTCCTTCTTCTCCCAACTGTAGCTACCAAACTTGTGCACTGAGTGATTGAATAAGTGAGTGAACAAATGAGGCATTGGCTTCCTTTATTTATACAAACTGGAAGGTGTTGGAAAGGTGTCTCTTCACTGGGTAGGGATGACTTGTCTTTTTAGTGGTTAAAACCACTTTAATTAGCCTAGGGGCCGACTTCTCAATTTGCACAATATATTTAGAGTTTGACCAATCCACAAAAGGGGATTGATTTAATGAATGATAAATCAATAATAAATAGAATACACTTTGCAGTTACAATATTTCAAAAATATTGGTATTTCTAGACAAAAAACTACATGATGTGCATAAAGGCTAAAAAATGCCTTGTAACACTGAAAAACCAATTTGTTAAAGTTGGTTATATGAAAGTGGATGCCCAAAGTTGGATAATCCTCCATAATTTATTATTTAAGTTGTAAATTGATGATTAAAATATTTTTTAACATGTTTGTACAATTATGAGTGCATTTAAACTCCAATAAGTATGATTTCTATTCACAAAGATTCATGACGTTTTCATGAATTAGAGGATTGTGGGTTATTAGATAAATCAAGGTGAATGACTTCTAACCAACCAATTATACTTAGAAAATAACGTAAAACTTAACAAAAGATAATTGACCCATATAAAAATAATTTAAAGAGAATATATCATAGAAAATATAGAGTTTGTTCATCTCCAAATTGATTGATTCAAGTTGGTTGAGAGTATCTAATTTATCTTTTTACATCTACATATACCTTTGTTTGTGCATTTAGCGAAATACAACACTTTGTTGTGCAAAAAGACCAATAACTATTTTATAGAATAAAGAGGTCAATATTATAGGAAATACTACAAGTTACAGGGTTGTAGAAAAGTAGTACATCTTTCTATATATTTGTTTGTGCAATTTGAAACTTAAAACCCTTTTCCCTGCAAAAAGATGAATTTTCTTCTAGGACAAAGAGGGAAAATTTTGCATTCATGTAAATTTTTCCATGGTGCAAAATGCATGCAAGACTGAACTAAAATGCATGCCCAGGTCTTAAAACTCATTCAATTTGAGTGGTTCAAATTGTAAATGATTTGTTAAGTCGTTTTTCATAATCTTATATACTTAATTTTTTTATTTTCAATCATTAAAAAAATTGTTGTGCAAAAATAAGCAATAGATGCCTAGTAAAACCCTAGAAATTCTCAACCTATTTGTAAAATGTAAGACAAGGTTTTATTATACCTTATATTTTAGTTGTGAAAGTTTTTGGGGGTGTATTCTATCATATTAGACCTATTCATGTTGTTAATTTTTCAATTTCAAGTTTAAAAAGGGTTGATGTGCAGAAGAGACAAAAATTGCCTTGTAATTTGGTTGGTCGCAACTGCACTAAGTGACCAAATTAAAATGCACGCCCACGATTTTCTGTAACTCCAAAAATTGTTTTATAAGTTTTAATATGGAGTTCTATATATGAAAATTTTACTAATGTCATCTAACATGTATTTTAAGAACATGATAGGTTTCTTTCATGCACCTATATTTGAGACTACATGTAAATCTGAATTCAAAACTGCATTAGAGTAAAATGCACACCCTAATTTCAATGTTGACCCAAATTGAGTGATTCAACTTGAATAAGGTGTAATTTGGGATTTTACACCTTCCTATAGCCTTATACTGGAAGTTCCACACAAACACCTACTTGATGTGCATAAAGGGTAACAATTTCCTTGTAAAACCGAAGGGCCAATTTGTTAAAGTTGGCTATAGGAAAGTGCATGCCAAAAGTTTCATAAGCTTCCATAATTTAATATTTAACTTGTAACTTTATTATTACAATAGTTTTAACATGTTTGTACAATTAAGAGTGCATTTACACTCCAAAAATGATGATTTCTATGCACAAATATTCATGACATTTTTATGAAATATAGAATGAATAGGTCAATATTATAGGATACATTACAAGCTACAGGGTTTTGGGAAAGTTGTACAACTTCCTATACCAAAAATTGGCTTGTAAAATGAATCGATCAATAGTATAGGAAATATTACAAGCTAGAGGGTTGTAGAAAAGTTGTAGAAAATATATAGTGGTGAATTTTGTATGATGAGATGATGTATATATAGAACAATGAGTAATTCATTCCTTAATATCAGATATGTATTCCTTAAGAAGAAAATTAATGCTAAAAATGGAAATTATGTGTTTTTTGCTTGAAAAAAGGGCACGCTGTAAAAATGATGCCCTTGACTGAAAATGCAAGAATTATGTTAGGATTTGCATGATAACTTCTTGAAAGAATAATGTTAGGGAAAATTTATATATTTATATGAATTATGCACATTTTTCACACTATCCTTATGAAATTTCATGAAAACGAGGCATTGAGGAAAATGCACGCCCTGTTAGGGAAAAAGGCACGTTGTATATATGTTGTTGTGTCCCAAAAATTTGGTGCTAGGTGAAATATATATATATATATATATATTTGGGGTTATATGTGTGAACTAATATCTATTGTTACATGTGCAACTATCAAATTCTTTATTTTGATAGATTATATATTAATGATTACACAAGTGAAATATTGTGGTTGTTGACTATTGTTGTGTATGAAGTTTGAACATACCTTGGAGTGAAAACTACACTCCTTTAGTTAGGATTTGCATTATATATTCCTTAAATCACAATGTTAGGGAAAATTCATATATTTATATGAATTATGCACATTATGCACACCATCCTTATGAAATTTCATGAAAAAGGGGCATTGAGGAAAATGCACGCCTTTATATGGAAAAATGCATACTGGATATTGTGTCCCTAGAATTTGGTGTACAGTGAAATATACATTTTGGTTTTGGGTTACATGCATGAACCAATATTTATTGTTGCATATATAACTATGAAATTATTTACAGTAATAGATGATAGATTAATGATTCCTCAAGTGAAATATTGTGGTTGTGGACTATTGTTGTATATGAACATACCTAGTAGGGTATTTGTGCAAGAATCCTTACATAGTAGGGCTTAAGATTATGTATTTATATAACTAGCACCACCGCTAACTCGCGGCTGGTGAACGCCGAAAGAGTTACGGCCCATAAAAAAATTCTCATTTTAAAATAAAACCCAGCCAGATAATGAAATTCTAACTGAGCCAGATAATTAAAATTTGAAGAATTTCAAAAGTTAATCATTTAAATGTGGCAATCATATGATGTTATAGTAATTTCTTAATATCATTAGGTAAATGTTAAAAAGTAAACAGGGTAACAGATGCATTTATAAATGCAAAGAAGTTATCAACAATAAATCTGATCCATTAATTTTGGAGGACGACTAAGAATATACCAGCATCTTCAATGCATAACCATCAAATTAGAATTTAAGATTAAAAGATCATTAATTGTTCCCATCTCCAATAGGTATACGCCTTTCGACGTAAATATGCAATCTTTGGAAGTTGTGTGTGTGTATTGCATATGCTAACTGCTATACATATATATTTTATCCATATATTGGATTATGAATGGTCGTGGTATGAAATTACCATCGTGGAGGAAATTGGGTAAATGTTGCATTTGTATCTTGTGTATATATTGTAATTTGCATGCAAAATGATTTTTTTACAAGCCATATGCATACTTGATATATATATGTTTCTTATTCATAACAACAAATATAAATCTATGCAATTATCATTGTGATATCAAAATGTAAAATACAAGAAACCACTTATGTTTTACTCAAACATATTGCAACAAGATGACAATGATGGTGTATATGTGTATAACTCAATCACAAGTAACTTTTAGTTGCACGTTGCAACTCCATACTCTTTCTCTCTCTTCTTCTATGGATCTGTGTGCATCACACAAAAGGTGCTTCCGCTGAGAAGCATAAAACTTAGGGGGTATATGATTCCTTCCTCATTTCTCATCTGGTCGTTGACCTAATCCTTCACCATGCTCAAACTCTCCTCCTGTATTGGCCTCTCCGCAGGTTATGACTCAGACGTCTACTTCCTTGTTCTTTTTTTTTTTTCTTGTGTGGCTTTGCATGCACCATGTTACAATTGGTATTCTTATCTTACCACTTCTTCAAAAATTCAGGAAAATATTTTGTAGCATGTTCATGATTGTAAAAATAGGTGCAGAGCAGGCGTGGATTAGTACAAAACCGTGAGACATGACCGATTTCACTACAATTGAAACATGTGGGGGGTATACCACCTCCACCACCATATCCGCAACCATGATAGTGCCCATATCCAACTTGGGGTCCTCCTTGATATCCACCCTTGTTTAAACCACCGCACTCACCACCGTTTTTCTCCTCTTGCACCAGGAAGGATTCTTGGGTGTTATCTTGCATCAACTCTAGGGAGCGAAAACTATTGACATCATGACCAATAGATTTAAATAATTCACATAAGGGGGTGTGAGTTGTTGTTTGATAATTCTATAATGTTGGACAGTAGGATGGCCCATGTCCCCAGTATCTACAGATATCACACCACTTGGATTGTACAGATGGAAATAGAATCGACGCATATGTCTCTGTATAATTTGGAAGGACCAGGAACTTGTCTCGATGATGCCCCTCTGATCGACAGGTAGTGCACCATAAATTTTCATTCACGACTTTATATTTGGCCATATCTTGCAACTGGATTGTAAATTTGGCCAGTTCTGACTGCACCTGTGCCAACCCGACCGATATTTTTGCACCTCCTGGTGTAGCCTCCAATCACATTGTGATTTCGACTACCTTGGCTTGAGTCGTCACCTTTGCTAGGTGAGAGAGAATAATATCTGAGGGAGAAACCCTGTAATGAACCATTCTCTTTGATGCATGTCATGAATCTAGAACATTAGCATATACAAAAAAATATTGAACCGTTGGTCATAATCCCAGACAGTCTCTCATTCATTCTATTTGATTTATTTGATCTTCATTATACATTGGGACTTGAACTTCGACTTCTAAAACTCTTGAAGTAGATCCTGCTTGATCTTGGATAAGGACTCGGCCTATCCCACTGATGCAGTGGCCTTTTATTTCATGTACCATATCATGGCTATATCCCTAAATGTAGTCTCAAACTACACAATCTTCACCGTGTCGTCTATAACCCTCTTCACAGACCATATTTCTTCAAAGGTGAACTAG
>JASDQU010014653.1:3149-18061 GCA_032191745.1 Picea mariana | reverse complement strand
AGGCTCTAGAGGCATTTTTACAATGAAGGGGAATGCCAAAAGTCCCATACATCCAAAAACCTAACCCTAGGATATGAAACGCCAAAAGTCATGTGGGCCCCATTTGGGTAAGTGAGTACATCAACTTCCCAGGGTCGTAACTTTTGCATACGATCTCCGTTTTAGGCGTATGATAGCTCGTTGGAAAGGTATCATCGAGGAGATTCATTTTGGGGGATCAATCATGCCTTTGGCTATCATTGAGAACCTTGATCTCGAAAAACCTTCATTTGGACCCTCAAAATGGCCTTGGCAGTTAAAACCTGCTAAAAATAGTAAATTGCCAAAATGGACAGAAAACTGTTTTGAGCGATTTGGAAAAGGAGGGTGGCCACCGATATCCACCTGGATCAGAATCAATTTCTTTACTCAGCACACTGCCACTCTATGCACCAGTATCTTTCTTTCTCAATGTATTTCCACTACAATGAGTACCACATTCTCTTTTGATTGGCGCCTCATGGAGTTGCACGACATCTTCTCCTTTTGTAAGCACATAACCATGCAATGTTTCCTCCTCAAATTCCCTCGGTGCACCACAAATTTGTGCCCACACACCATACCTTGGTGCTCTAGATTCTCTTAATGTTGTGGCATACCGCAACAGCCAAAGGGTATAGGCTTCGTCACCTAGGATTTCAATACTACTGCTGTCATTACTAGAATCTTCGATTCCAAGCCTCTTTACAGGCTTGTCCTCGCCTGTGCTCTACTTTGGCATAGTATCCTCTCTCTCAACACTATATGGTGTGAGTTGCCTCTTCATTCTGGTCCCAACATCTCGCTACACACCCTTGGCCAACTCTTCTCTACTCCTTTTCTCAACCTTTTATCTCAACTCATCTCTTCTTGCGTATCTCTCACCTTTTTTTCTCCTCTTCTCCTTTGGGTCCATTCCACTCCTCACCTAATATTAACAACATCTTGGATCCTCCTTAATGGATCCATTCTTTCCCCACCTTTGCAAAATCCCCCCCAACACTGGGGGTTTTACTTATCCATCCTATCAGGATCCATGCACATCAATATATTCTCTAAAAATAACATCTTGATCCAAAGTGGAATCACTTCGAGAATTCACTTTCTTGGACCTTCTTCAAACTTTCTTTCAAATTTTCTAAGAGAATCACAATATTGAATGTGAATTCAACGATGTAGCCTTCCTTCACTCGAGTGAACTAGAAATCAATCACCCGAGTCCACTTTCTGTCTAGTTCCTTCAAACTATAAAGCTTGGATTGATCCCAAACTATTGGCTCCACTGGTAGCATGACCATATTGAAAACAACTTGTCTTTTTAACCATTCATGCAGTAGACATGGTAATTCTACGAAGAAGAGCTTATGCATGTCTGAGTAAATGTATCAATCCTTCCATTCTTTTGCGTTCATCTGCAATCCTTAAGTCTCTCACAGGGAAAAATCATCCTCTTTTTCTTCTATCCAATATTGAATCTCCTTCTTAGAAGGATTCCACCACATCTCTCTTTTCCTCCATCAATTTCAATAAGACTTCAGGTCCTGGAAACATGACCATTTGTTGGGTTCTTTGTTGCCATTTTTGTTCATGCTTGCATGCGCACCAACCTTCCTAATGTTGGGGAGATTTATACTCGGGTTTCGTCCAGAGCGTGTCCAAAAAAAACCCAAAGCACTGATATATTAATCCTCAAATAGGGATGAGAAAAGTCTCACCCGAGATGTAGAGAGGATCACAGAGACTGTAAGGTCTTGTGTCAGTGATGAAGGATTAAACATATTAAACACTACTACAATTGGCATCCATATAACTCAGATTTGATACTTCATTAAGGACTAACAATTGAAATAATAAAAATCCACATTCAACCCATTCATAATTGACACATAATATATTGTAACTACCATATATTCATTAGTGGAATTATTTCATCACAACAAAGCTATACATTGCACTAAAACATTGCCTACGACAACCATATAATATCATATCATCATTATATCAACATGGGGAATAGATAGAATGTGACATGCACCTTGATTTAGGACTCACACATATCAAAATGAAGGAATATATTCAAATACATAACAATACTACAAAAGGCTTAGGGTGAACTCAATGCTGGTAGCTAACTCAAAACTCTCAGACTAGCTAAATAGCTTCTCATAAACTCCTTAAGACATTAGCTAACTCTCTATATGAGCTTAAATATCCTTTTTATATCCTTCACTAATGGGGAGCATTGTCCCTTTCTACTATGCTCCACTCACTTGTCTGATCCAACTACCTCACACACTTCAGGTACCTACAAGCACTCCATGTAGAATTTATGCATCAAGGGAAATCTTGACTGTCCGACCAACTCATCTTTTGGCCGTGCGACGTCTTTGTATATTGTTGTCACTAATCATTTGGGTGATTAAATATTCATAAGAAAAACAATATGGAGGAAAAGGCTCACTAGCCAACACTCTATTAACTTGTATTCAGACCAATTTTACATATTTATAGTACAATGGGTGATGCCACCTCATAGAGAGATTTTCTCTAGATCCTAAAATCATGCATGATTACTAGGCTAAGAAATCTTAACTAACTCATTAGTCATATCTTGAGGATATATTACTAATATCCTAACTGAATAATACAAATATAGGTGACAATTTAGACTTAGTGATTGGTTAAGGTAAGCCATAGGCTAACGATCCCCCCCTCAATCACAAGTCCAATCAATAATACCAGAAATGAAACATAAATTGATATCAATTCCAACTATTCATACTGAAACTCTTGTGTTGAGCCTCAATGAAGAAATTCCTGAAAAACCGCCAATCTGGATGCTGAATGGTTCATCTGAAATGAACTAGAAGAGATATGAGATATGGAAGTGAACAACTGTAATATCTGAACATTTCTGATTGCTTGACAATTCGATCATTTTGCCAAGTATTTGAGCTAGAAGAATCTAATGTCTTCTGTTAATTGGTGAACATGTAGTTTCACCACTCTAATACCAGTGTATCACTGAAGTGATCTCTGAATCCGTGGTTTTGGATAACCACTGATCAATTGATACCATGTATCTAATGGTTTTTGGATGACCACTAACCAATATTGACACTTTTAGGTGTCCAATAGAATCCCAATGTATACTGTTTATGATTCAATTGTAATTCATTGAACCATAATCCTACCAAAGTATGCCATCTCTGGAAAATCTCACTATGTAATCATGTGAGCCAAGATGCATGCAATTTGTTCTCTTAATGTAAACTCCAATATGATGAGAGTGAACCAAGAGAAGTTAATCAAATTCTAGTGTGACACATCCCTGAAAATGCCTGACAACTCAATCAAATTCCAGGCTGCAATGCAGATGGATCCTCTTGTCCTCTTCTAGGTCGAATGACCATCTATGATTCAACGTCCACATGATTGCTCTCAAAATAAAAATTAACATCCAAATTATGTATGATTCAACTTAAACATAGTGAACCATAATTCTGCTAATGTCTATCATCTATAGATTGTAGTTGCCCATTTGGAAAATTTCATGCCCATATGGCATACTTGTTGTCAAAACTTTCTTTCTGACAACCATCTTCAATTCCATCATCAATTCCCCCCTTTGACAGCTGAAAGGAGAGACCACAAGTGGTTTCATGAACCATCATCACTGGAATTTTGAACTCCCACCCTTAAGGTGCATGCAAGTTTCATCATTTTACTCCCTCCTTCTATGCTCAAGAGAGTACCATACTTGTTCCATTTGAGTACAACACAAAGCGGGCATGTGGAAAAAAACACATGTTACCTCATCCCATGAGGGCCATGCTCGAAGTCTGTGCCATAAGGGGACCACTTATGTGAGGTACAAAAATGTTATGTGCTACAATATTGGTCTTTACTCAAGATTGAATTCTACGGTAATACTTATATAATTGCTTGGTTGTTGATGACCACTGCCAAGGATCAATCCACTCATAGTGAATCTTCAATCTTGCAGGTTTTTTTAGCGTTGAACATCTGCTTGAAGAATGGTTATGATTCCCACAATGATGGCAAGGATGGAGATAAAAAAATTGATTCTCCTTGTGACCAAATCGATTGCAATGTTGGCACTTCTCATTTTGATGTTGAATTGGAACATGTGAAAGTGAATCTTCTTGAAGGAATCCAACACTTTGGAAATTGATTGGTCTGGAATAATCGGGATTATGAAAGGTAACCTCCTTTTCATATCCAAGTCCTATTCTATTATTGTTGTAGATAATTTCTTCCCAAGGTCTGATGATGGGCTTGGAAAGAGTATTTTGAACCTGTTGTTTTGAAATCCATGGAAGTGGATTTACTATATGTCATTGCATCATTGAAAGGTTTTCTTCACTGAAGTCAAAAGTAAATTCTTGAAATGTAGGTTCATGAATAGATTCATCTTCGATTGAATATGGAGTTGTCTTACTAAGTTTATCATTCACTGGATGTTGATCATCATCATAATCATCATCATCATTATAGAGAGGATTGTGATAAACAAAAAGCAGTTCAGAACACTTCATTGGATGTTGATTTTTGAGATTCTTGATTTCATCATTCAATAGTTGAGATAGATCTTGAAGAAGTCTAACTTTAGCTTGCGTCACTTGCAAACAAGTTAGCACTGATTTAAGAGTTCCTTTGTTCAATATCACTATGTTGTCCTCGGTGGTGTTTATTAGAGTGTTCAAAAACTCTAATAATTCAATATTTCGAGCCATTTCAAAAAAACACTAAATGAGGTATCCTTGTGTAGGTAGATCCTAATTACAGTTTGACTCGACAGAAGAAGGCTTATCTACAACTCGGTCACTTGAGTCGCTCGCTTGAACTTTAGGCTTGATTGATTTTGTTTCACATTCACTTGTTCTCATTTAGTTTAAATTTTCTTGCTTTCTTCCAAGAAGTTGAGGGTGTCGAATACTACCGAAAATGCACCCAAAAACTTGATTACAATGATTTGAGTTAAACTACTCAACCTTGTCAATTTTGACTCAAAATGACAATGACTCTTGGGTGTCAAGCTCAGCCAAGACTACACCTAAAAATTACAATTCAAGTCAACTTGATTTCAAAAATACAAGTAAACTTAAAAATACATTATTGCAAGAATAAATCAACTTATTAAGTTATCTTACAACAAACATTGTTTGCAAGTTACAATTTAACTTCAAATGCTCCATGATGTGTTGATTTTGAAATCTTTGATTTGACCATTACTGATGTGGATGATGACTTGAATGCTTGAGAATGTTATTCACATATTCTTGATCATATGTGCATAATTGTGATTGAATCACATTGTACATGAGCTTGCGTGTGTTGCGTTAAATGATAAAATTGCAATTGTTGGCATTTTGGATTATGATGCTAAAATTGCAATTGTGTTTATGTCAAAACTAGACATTAAAAAATATAAGACTCCATAAAAATTTCACCACAAACACACTACACAAGGTGTACCTAAGATCCCCTTATTCAATTTCGGGTGGATCTATGATACAGAGCAAAAGAATTCAATTTTAATATAAGTATCTCTCTTACGAGACCACATATCTTTATGTTAAAAACAATTTTCGGTCCTTCATATAGACCTTGATATGAACAAAGATTTTTGCAATGATTTTGATAATTTAATATCATTTGAAAAATAGTCCACCAAAATTGCATAGAAGTGGCTTCAAAAAACGAGGAAATTGTTGAGATGTGAATATCATGCATGAGCACATCTGTAGAGAGAAAGAAAGGAAATCATGCAGGATATTTGCTGAGAAAATCGTTGTCTTAGTTGAGCAAATTGTTGAATGAATCATTGAGAGAATTTATGAAAAAAAACCCGTTGAGTAGATCTGTTTCTCTCCAGCTGGAAGATGTGACATGTGGACCATTAAGTGCCAAACATTCCACCATTCTTCACCCTGTAATCTCTTGATTTTCTCTGCATGTTTAACCACTTTCTCGGCTCAACATTCTCTAAAGCAAATCAGAGAAATGGGGGCGAATTCAGGTCCCTATCATCTCTCAAATTTCAATGACTTTCTCATGTATGTCGGTTTTCCATCTGCATTTTCAGATCAGAAGAAGAACAACCACGGCATATTTTATAATCATATAGAGGATGTATGGGGAAATACCCGATCTAATAAACTGGGGATTTGAGCGGAAATATTGCGAGCTCTTTGCAAATCTTTGGGTACAGATTGGGCTAGGAATCCTTGAAGACATGAACAACAATCATATCTTCTTCTCACTTTGACAGCGGATCCCCATTCTTCACACATCAAATTTGAAGAGTGTTGAGTCGACAGATATGAGGTCGAATAGATATGAAGAGGGTTATATGCATATCAAGGCGAGTTGAGAGTAGCTGATGTAGGTTGAGGTTAATCCGTGAGAAAACGACTGAAGGTTTGATTCTGTGGGTGCATAAGTGTTGTAGCTTGGGAAAAATGTCAAAACATTTGTGAATAGAATCTCATAAAAAAAATCAATCGAAAAAATTGAAGATAACCATGTTGGTAATACAATAGGCATTCCATTTGCAACCTCTATTGAAGAAAAAAAAAACTTTTGTTTAGAGAAAAAATTGTTTTCATTTTCAGCATCTGTTTTCCATTCTCAGGAGAATTTTATCAGGAAGTTTTTATCTTTAAACATTGATTTTTTTAATCAATACTTGGAGGGATTTGATAGATCTATAAAATACCTTTCAAACGCTATGATATATTCTTAATTTGTCTTTGTATGGAGGCCAAAATCTACATTTTAATGGCTGCATATTCCACAATTGGACAAAATCTATTTCTTACGGGGTGAATATCTTTAAAACATAGATGAATATTGAGAAAAAAAATATGGTTTGGTGTGTCTTGGAATCTAGTTTCCGACGCAACTGAAATCATGAAAAACAGATAAATATTAAAAGAGAAATCTAATTTTTACCAATAGTGACTCCAAAATCAATGAATTTGCCCTTCAGTAACATCTTCTCCTTGGATGACGAGAGATGAGCGTGAGCGGGAGCGCACGTTAGGGTTCGGTGCTGGTGCGGAGCATTGAGTGATTCCATGGTGGTGCCAGGGGGCGGGGTGGCCGCCCCCCCTCCTTCGAGGTCGGTCAAGGATGCCTTCTGAAGGCTTGTCAATAGTAGAGGGAAGAGGTCCTCCGCTCCGGTGATTCCGAAATTTATCAAGAAGCTGGAGGAAATACCTGAAATCGCTTTACCCGAAGAGAATCCAATGAAAATTGTCGTGGCATTGGCCCAAAAGGGTTTAGTGGGTCAGTTTATGGGTCTTTGGCCGTCCACCAAGACTATAGATGACTGGATTCAATGGAATTGGAGGCCAAATCTGGAACATGGAGTTACCTGTTATCCGGTTGGAAGAGGGTTCTTCATGTTTGAGTTCATCTCAGAAGAATATCGAGACTTAATCTTCAGGAATGGCCCCTACTTCATGGGGATGCAGGGTCTATATCTGAATAAATGGACACTTGACTTTGATCCCCTGGTGGACATGCCCAAGGAAGTGCCGGTGTGGTTCAGACTACCAAACCTTCCAATGCATTGCTGGGACTTCGAATCACTGCAGAGGATAGGGAACGAAGTTGGCAGGTTCATCGACAGAGCTAACAATAAAGGATAGTACACCTGCGCCAGAATCTGTGTGGAAGTCGATCTTGAAGTGGGCCTACCTGAAGCTGTAAAGCTAACTGTTGGAACTTGGACTCATTATCAAAAACTTGATTATGAGCACCTGCCATTCAAGTGTCAGAATTTTCAGGAGCACGGACACTTCCAAAGACACTGCCCCAAATGCAAACCAATGGGAAAGAAGACGCATAAGGTTGGCAGAAGGTGAAGAAAGGGAAAAGCTCATATAACGCTAAAATCAAAGACAAAATGACCCAGGAACCACCAAAAGATGGAAGTTCAAAGAAAAACCTCCAAGAAGCCTCAAAAGAAAAGCAAATCCCCACAAATGAACCCGAAGGAGAGAAAGATCAAACGTCGTTGGTCCCAGTTGAACCAATCTCACCCTCCACGGCTTCCAGTCCGACAAAGGAGAATATTAGTTTGGATACGGATACAGGAGCTGAAACCCCGGAGGAGGAGGACACAGAAGAAAGCAACCTGAAAGGAACACCAAACCAGCCAAAGCGGGGAAGGAAGACTGAGAAGAAGAGAAGGGAAGAGCAATCCTACAAGGAAGTGGTTCAAGGCACACAGTACACAATCTTAGAGATGGTGAACACCAGATTAGGGGCGAAACTAGGGAAGACACTGAAGGGAGGTCTCCCACCACATCCAGGTAAATAATGCAATACGTCTCCAGGCTTGATCGCTACCTCATCCACTCCTCCTTTCTTACCCTTGGCCTCATGGTGACCTCCAAGATTCTCCCGCATTACACCTCGGACCACAAACCTATTTCCCTCTCCCTCTCTCCTGGTTCAGCACTAGGCCCTATTCCGTTTAGATTCTGCCCAATTTGGACAGGACAAGATGGCTTTCTCAACCTAGTTCAAAACACCTGGAACGTTCCTATCTCCGGGTCCCCCTTTTTTGTTTGGGAAGAGAAGCTAAGAATACTCAAAGTTAATCTTAAAATGTGGGCTAAAAATCTAGGCTCTCCCATGGATGAAAGGAAAAGAACTCAGAAGATCTTGGAAAGGCACCAATTGATCATGGAAGAAGCCCAAGTCACCCAGGAGCTACTCAGTCGGGAATCCGAGATTCAAAGGAAGTACCACAAAAGCTGTAGAGATGAGGAAATCTATTGGAGAGTCAAATCAAGGGCACTATGGCTTTGAGATGGAGACAAGAACACAACTTTCTTCCACAAGAAAGCCCAGGCAAGGAAAAATTACAACTCCATCAGCGAGATTCAATGGAAATACCAAGACATTAAGGATTCCCAAGGCATGAAGGAGGCGGCTCACTTCTTCTTTAAGAACCTTTACTCAGCACCAGATCAGGAGGTTCTGGTCTCGAACTCCTATCCTTTATCAGAAATTCTAGCCCTGGTTAATGAGGATGACAATTGGATGATGAACAGGCCCGTTAGTATTAACGAAATCAAGAAAGCCGTCTTCAATATGGATCCAGACAAAGCGCCTGGGCCGGACGGGTTTACAGCCCGTTTCTACACTCACTGTTGGGATATAATAAAAAAGGATTTGTGCAGAATGGTTATGAAGTCTCAGAATTGCAATAAGCTGGGTGGCAACACAAATTCTTCTTTCTTGGCCCTCATCCCAAAAGAAAAAGGTGCTAAAAACTTCAACAGATTCAGACCTATATCCCTTTGTAACACGGGTTATAAAATAATTACCAAAATAATGGCTAATAGACTCAAAATAATTTTGCCAAAATTGATACCGGAAAATCAAGGAGGGTTTGTGAAAGGAAGACAAATTCTAGATAACATTATTCTAGTCCAAGAATCCATCCATACTAGCTGCAAGAAAAAAGAGAAGGGCATGGTAATCAAGTTGGATTTATCCAACGCGTTCGATAGGGTCAGAAATGACTTTCTGTTTGCAGTCATGAGGAATTTTGGATTCAATCAGAAGTTCATTGAGTGGGTCAAGGCCTGTATTACAGCCCCTTGGATCGCCCCTCTAATAAATGGTCGCCCTGCCAAATTTTTCCATGCTTCAAGAGGGCTAAGGTAAGGATGCCCTCTCTCCCCTGTGCTCTACGTCATTCAAGCCTCGGTGCTAAGCTTCCAATTGCAAAGTTGTCTTCAAAGCATAGTCCTACCAGGCATAAGAGTAGTTCCTACAGTCAAATATATTATCCATGCTCAATTCATTGATGACACCCTTCTTTTGGGTGATGCCAACCTCAAGACAGCAAGGAACTTCAAAACCGAACTTGACCTCTACAAAGCCAGCTCTGGAAGTGAAATAAACTACCATAAAAGTAAGATTTTTGGATGGAACTGCAACCCGCGAGAATTGCTGCAGATAGGACGGATTCTTGAGATGGAAGGTATCACAACCTGGGACAACTTCATATATCTGGGGATCCCAATTTTCAAAGCCTCCTCTAAGGTCGTGCACTGGCTACCCCTGGTGGATAAACTAAAAAACAAGATCCATGCGTGGGGAGAAAATTGGCTCAACAAAGAAGGTAAAGTTGTGTTGATGAACTCGGTCATTACCAGCCTCCCAATTTATCAGTGTTCGGTGCTCCTTTCTCCTAAGACTATAAAAAACAAAATCGATGAACTGCTTCAGAGATTTCTTTGGGAAGGAGGTAGGAATTGTGAAAAGAAACTCCACTTAGTTAAATGGGACAAGGTCAAGAAGCCAAAGATGGAAGGGGGTCTTAGTATCAGATATGTGGCTGTTCATGATCTTACTATGGGAGGTAAGCTTCTATGGAATATGATTACCGGGAAAAGAACCTGGAGCAAGCAAATACTCAGGAAAAAATACTTTACAGGTGATAGAGAAAGATGTCTTGAGAGACCTGCAAAAGTGCAGAAAGGTTCCCCGATCTTTACCTTGTGCCAAAGGGCCCTGCCTTTCTTTAATCCAAAGATCACCTGGATACTGGGGAATGGGGAAAAAATTAGGATCTAGGAGGACTCCATTCTTGGAGAAAAACCCCTTACATGGTTAAGAGAAACAAGGAACATCAAGGATTGGCTCCTGGCTAACAATTGCAGAATGCTTTGGGACATCTCCCTCTGGAAGAATGATGACAATGAATCCTGGGAAGGCTGGAATCTAGGGAACTATCCGAACGAGATCAAAGAGGAAGCAACACTTCTGATGGATTTCCTTCAAGGAAAGTCGCCAATTAGTGCCAGATCTAAAGATAAGAGGGGATGGGGATTCAATTTGGGGTTATACACAGTTGCAGCTGGCTATTCCGCAATTCTTGAATTGTCGTGGGTCCCTCCTAATCCAGGCCCGTGGAAATCACTGTGGAACTTTCCCTCAATCCCTAAAGTAGACCTTTTTGTGTGGACACTGCTCCACAAGAACATCTTAACCTATGATAATCGAAAGAGGAAAGGCATGGAAGGGCCTTCTCGGTGCCCTCTGTGCAATCAGGCAGAAGAAACCACTGTGCACCTTCTCCTTAACTGTGAGTTCGCCAAAGAAACTTGGGGCCTCCTCTTAGGTTCGGTCTCTTTAATTCTTCCAGCCTCTGCCTCGAAACTCTTAAGCAATTGGTTGTCTCTGTCCCCTTTCATTCTGAGTAAGAAAAATCTCCTCAAAACCGTCTAGATGTGGATCCCCAAATTCTCGTGTTGGAAGATTTGGTTGGAGAGGAATAATAGAATTTTCAAAGAGGAAAGTAGACTGCCATCCCAGGTGGCTATTAAAGCCAGAACTATGATCTCAGAAGCCTTAAACGTGAAGATCTCCATCAACAACTTGATCACTCTCTCGGCTGAAGAAGAAAGATGGCTGAAGGAGTTTAGCCAATCCCAACCTGACATCAAAGGAACCAAACCCCCGCAAAAAAGGAATTGGGAAATACGGATGGAGGAACAGGACTTCCTGAAATGGAGATCCTCGTTGGATGAGTGGTGTCTCTTCTTCGATGGGGCCTCAAAAGGTAACCCCGGTCAAGTAGGAGGAGGGGGCATCATTTTTGAACCCTCTGGCACAATCCATCTGTCTTACGCTTGGGGCCTAGGATACAACTCCAACAATCAAGCTGAATTTCTAGCACTTTGGCAAGGCCTCATACAGGTGTTAAAGCTGGACGTCCAGAAAATTATGATTTTTGGAGATTCAAAACAGGTTGTGGAAGTGTTGAACTCCAAGAAGATCCCAAAGGATATAACTTTGGCCCACTTGTACAATAAGATCTTCCTCCTACTGCCGCAGCTCAGGGAATATAAAATTTATCATGTGTTGAGAACTCTGAACGGACAGGTAGACAATGAGGCAAATCGTGGTACTCTTCTGAGAAAATCCCATCTGAATGTCAATGGGGGAACATATTACCATACGATTCCCTAAGCTAATGGAAGAACGCGAGCTGTCTCTTCACGCGAGCAAGGCGTCAGTACCCGAAGGACATCGGATCCAGCACAGCTCTCGTGGGATGGGTGCAATCTTAGATCAGAGATTCGGCATCAGCACCATTCCAAGGCAGGATCACAAGATGTGGCAGGTGGATTAGAATATAAGGGAACCCAGTCATTGAAAGTCCTCATCTCCTCAGACAGCCGCGCGATTTTGCTGAGCACAAGGAAGAAGCATAATTTTAGAAGCAGAAGGGATGGAGTCGTCCTCCAAGCTACCTCTCTCTCCATGGGAGCGACTCAAATTGATAAAAGCAGAGCTGGAAAGCATCAGAGCATCCAGGAACCAGAGGAAGTGGGAAACGCTACACATCGAAATGAAGGAACTAAGGGAGGATCTAACAAAAGAACTCCAAATGGGGCTCAAGGACGCTGCCATCCTCATGGGCAACTTGGGAAAATGCCTCTGCAAATTGGAGAATCAGGTTGAATAGCTTACCAAAGCGCTCAGTAAGATTTCGGAAGCTACAGCAGAGGCAACCTCCAAAATCGGGCAAGGATGATCATTGGTGGTGGGCTTTGGCCAACAACCCTTAGTGTTCTCTAGGAATTTCTGAAGAAGTCATTGTATTCGATAATTAGTAGTTTAAGCTATCATATGTTATGAACCACCAGAATCTAGAATTCTGGATTTTGTTTGTAAGGTTAAGGGTTCAAGATGAAAGATGGAAGCCAGGGTAGTAGCTCTGATTATGAAATGTAAGGGTTTGGCAGCCCTCTCTGCCAGATATTAAATAAAGTTCTATAATCATTCCTGTAAAAAAAAAAACATCTTCTCCTTGGATTGCATGTAATTCCAACACTGCATCTTTTCTTCATTGGCTCATTGAGTGCTGCATCTTTTCTTCATTGGCTCATTGAGTGCTGCATCTTTTCTTGATTCTTTTTTCACCAGATCGATTGTCGGATCATGGGTCTATTATCATATGTAAACGCAATGATGGGAAGACTATATTAATATGATTTGGTCTGTGTTGCAATCCTCAATACAATCCATGATACAACCCTTGATACAGTCCGATATATGGTCCTAGATACGATCTGCGATACAATAAATATGGTTCACGATACGGTCCTCAAAATGAAACTGCACTCAGTATTGTTGCTCTTTCTTCACAATTTTCACCATGGCTATGATATTTTCATCTTATTTTCACCATGGAGAAGCTATTAGGACCTTAAGACCATAAGAGCTCTGATACCAATTGATAAAATATGCATAAGAACAAGAAGATGGTGGAAAAGGCTCACTAGCCAACACTCTATTAACTTTTATTCACACCAATGTTACATATTTATAGTACAATGGGTGATGCCACCTCATAAAGAGATTTTCTCTAGATCCTAAAATCATGCATGATGACTAGGCTAGGCAATCTTAACTAACTCATTAGTCATCACTTAAGGATATATTACTAATAACCTAAATGAATAATACAAATATAGGTGACAATTTAGACTTAGTGATTGGTTAAGCTAATACATAAGCTAACATTGGGGAGATATCCCAATGATTTCTTTCTTTCTTATGGTGGGCCTCTTCTTGGTTTTCGACGTAACTGACAAAAATTGGATCGACGCACACTTGGTAGACTTTATGCTCCGCTCTTTGCTGAAAAAACTCGGTCCAATGTGCATTTCATGGCAATCCTTGTGAACTTAGGTGCATCTAGAACTTATAAAATGGGTGCACACTTCTCGCTTGGTGTGCATGAGAAAAAATTAACCCAGAAATTTGGGTGACAACACCCAATACAAGAGGAAACCCAACTAGAAGGTTAGGCTACTCTGCTCTCTTTTCTCTGGTATAAAAATGATGCAAGTACAAAGAAAGAGGCACTCTCTGTGGAATTTCCTTTGACCTGTGACCTGTATGGATGCTACATAATCTCTCCTCCTCTATTATGTTGACATAATAACACTCTCATATTTATTTATCATCTATGGAATGAGATATAATGAAAAATAAAGGGACCCTTTCTCCTACTAGTGGCCTTGTATTTAATATAGACCGATAGCCATATAGGGGTAGGTTTTCAACTTTCTCAACCCTCAATTGTGGTAGGGTTTTGAGCCTTCTAGAATATTATTAAAATTAAATACATGGATAGCCCCATATGCATGATTAATGAGGGATGACGTGGAATCCTCTCGTACCATGGTGGTCAAAATGATAAGTCAACTTATGGGAGGCATAAATTTTGCATACGAACTCTGATTGACACACAATCTACACTGGTGGAAAGACAACAAAGTGTAGAATACTTTCAAGGGGATGTGAATAACTTTTGGACAGTAGAAAAAAAAATGATGCTTAATTCTTCAAAATGGATCCAAAAGGTTCTGGACCCCAATTTTCCAAACTGGGACTTGCCACTAAAATGACCTTGCAAGCTGATTCCTCCAATTTTTTCCACTCTGAAAGCATCGATTTAGCTGAAAAATGATATAATGATCCAATATGGATTATTGGTGATATGTGGAAAACCAATTCTTAAAACAAAGGGTATATACCTCACCCTTCTCAATGCTCATTGTCTTTATGCATGGACAATCTTAGGTGCAAGGGTTTCCAAGGGAATGCATAACATGAAATATCTAATCGCACAAACACGTCATTGCCTCATGCATGTGCAAGTTGGTACATTGGGCCCACATGGAAATGTGGTGAAATGGAAATCTATAAGTGAGGATTCCATTGTGATTGCCTCAGTGCACATGAAAGAAAAACATGGATGCATTAGGTATACATGGGCATTTGTCTTAGGTAAATGGTACTCATGGTAGAAAGTGAAAATATAGGAC
>JASDQU010014652.1:44174-71853 GCA_032191745.1 Picea mariana | reverse complement strand
ATCTTCAAAAATTCATTTCTCCTCAACCATGAGGATCCATGTGACATGCCACATACCACCAGAAACAACATGATGTATACTATCCATTCATGGGTGTTTTATATGCATGTACATTTTCCTTCATGTCCAAATACCTTTATCAATCTGGCGGTCCAAAACCCATGACTAGGGTTGACATCAATGACAACAATCAATCTTCCAACAAAGTCATGGTATGCTTTTGTGCTAGTTTTGATAGTTAGATTTTCTTATGATGTGGTGAATTCTTGAGGAATTATTTGTATGGTTGGTCTGGTACTTGGATATGGTATATGTTGGTTGGATGGATCAGTGAGGATCACTCATATGTATGGTACAACATTGATATGGTTCTTATAGCTCACATATTTGAGTTTCTTGTACATGGTTGAGGGATGTTCATGTTGTATGGTGATGTATGCATGAGGGACATGCATTGGTTCTATGATATGCTTCATTGATGACATGGTACAAATATGCATATGGTTGTTGGTATTGTATATGGTATACGATTGATGATTGATATGGTATATAGTTGAGATATATTTCTTGGAATATGAATTTTGGTACATTGTATGGTATATGGTATGGTACAGGTGTTGATGTACATGGTTGATGTGCATGGTTGGTACATGGTTAGTAAACATTAATGTGCATATACATGGTTGGTACATGGTTGATGATATAGGTTTGGTGCATGGTTGATGCACCTTTTATGGTAAATGGTTGATGGTACAGGTGGAGGTATAGGTTGACACATGATTGATGTATGGTACATGTTGGTACTAGGTTGAGACACATATCTTGTGATGGCATATGGTGATGTTGGTACATGCTTGGTAGAGTCATGTGTTGGTGATGTTGAGAATATGGTTTCAGATATGCTCCGGGTGATCTTGGCATGAGTTGCATATAGATGAGAGTGGATATGTTTTCGTGGATGATAAAGTAAATGGTTGGACAGGTTGTTGTGACAGTGACAGGTTTGACAAGTTGATGTGACAGCGAGAGTGGCATTGACAGTGATAGTGACATAGTTTGTAGTAGTGATAGTGGAAGAGTTCGTGATAGTTGGTATTGTTAGCATCAGAAGTCACTCCTGGATTGTAGCAGGAGCAGAGCTCGAAGCCCATCAGTTTATGTCACGATTTGTGTATGAAAGGGGTGATCGAATGGAAGTAAACTCAGACGATATTTTTTCAACTCTGAAACTAGGCCAAGCATGCATGGGCAGGTGTGGTCTTGGACATACTTCAAATAGTGATTTGTAGTAAGGGTGAGTGGGAGGAAGACTTGTATCAGAGAGATGCAAAGGTTTGTTGTCAACATCAAGTTTCTAGCAGACTGTAGGAGAATGCATTTAAACGCGAGATCTTATTACATTCAAATGCAGAAAACCAGAGAATACAATAGTGCCATGATAAAACCTTTATCATAACACAACTGCAATAATTCATGTGAATCAGTCAATCATGAACTCCCTTAGTATGAGATGAAAACTAGATGGAATAGGGAAATTGTCTTTCATAAAACAAGAGATCTTACATACAGATGCATAACCAGAAAACTAGAGTGCCTGTTAAAACATTACAATCGGGAGCTTCGCTCTACCATCGATGGATTACAAAATGCCAAGACTGAGTCTATATACTCAGGAAAATTCACCTCACAGAGGCATGCCCAGTCACCCCAGGCTTGGTGTCTCTTTAGTCAAACTCATACTGATATTTTTCTTCAAGTGCCACCTTAATTACGCATGGATCCTACAAGGAGGATAGCTGAGCCATTATGTGTTGGGCTAGCGTGCACAGACCTCCTCTGGCTAATCGAGGACTGGGCATGGCCTCTTTTGAAAAAATGGTATGCAGGCTCCCCTCGAGCAGACCTCCCACCAGGATCTCCATATCTTTCACTTAATGCATGAAGAGAGGTTTCAACCACTCTTTCTTACCTTTATTTACTTTAAGAGAAAACCAGGCTTGAGGTCAGATCAAATGGCACTTGGAGACCGCGATGAACCTTTCGGTGACTGGACCTGATGTCTTTGGCCCCCTTTATGCAGCTCTTTTACTTCCCAGGTGACCACGGACTGTGACCCTATGTTTACTCTCAAAGGAGCTTTCGGCGTTCATGGATAGGAAGGGGCTGATCCCTGTCCCTTGAAATCGCGATGAGCGAAACGCCGAGATGGCTTGACTTGGCGACGCACGTCCCCCTAGATCTGACGGCTCTAAACTCACCCGATGATGCTGTGGGCCCCAAGTCCCCGATGCTCTTGTTTCTTCACGCATCGGGGATATGAGGGGGCTGCTTCTTGCACTTTGAAATCGCGATGGGCGAAAACACGGGGAGCCTAATCGCGCACCAGGTGTTCATTTTAGATGGACGGCTAAGACTAGCCCTCGATACTATGGGTACAACTTTTGGTGCTTTCGACACTTTCGAGGTTCAAGGTTTCGAGATGTAGAACAACATAAAACCCTCACCCCTTGAACTCTCGAATGCTGAATCGCCGATGCGACTGGATCTCGCGCCATGCGTCTTTGGATGGACAGTTGCTATCTTTCCTGTATGTATATAGATGCTACCTATCGTGCAACTCCACTAACCGCGATTTCCCGCTGACCGTTGATATGCTTTTATAGATGAATATAGGCCATTGACAACGTAATTTCACCTGCTTTCTCGATTGGAAGCCTTAGAACGAGATTTTTCCATGCTGCGCTCGTGCGCTTCTCGTGCAACTTGAAGAGCCGAATATTCTTGTGCTTAGGACAAGAAATGTCGCTAACATTAGGCTCCATGGGGGATAGAGTCATCCCTGTGATGCTCTAAGAAATCATTCCACAGCTTCAGTGCCTTGCTGTTGGGCTATGGAGTCATGCTGAAAACATCCTGCTATTGAAAATACAGGCCAAAAAATAAAAGTAACAAAATAAAGCTACATGCTCAAAGGAGCTTATTTATATACAGTCCTAATGTTAATAAAATATTTTACATGGGCTAGGTGAAAGAAAACTTCTACCATAGCCATTCAAGCAGCTTCCTGGATAGAAGCTCCTTCCTTCTGTCGATGATCACCAACAGATAGTATAACCGTGATAGCAGAATGGCTACACTCTTCAAATTCTCCTCACAGGGTGAATTTGAGATGAAATAGAGTGGCTCCAAGGCATAGGCGAAATGCCACTCCATGCACTCGCTGACATGATCATATAATGAGTGGCAAATTTCAGAAAATTGGCGACAAGCAGCCTCCTCTGCTACGCAATTGTTCTCATGTGGATGAATATATCTGACAAGCATAGGTGAGTGGATAACTGTCATAGGGTCACTGATCTCGGGCTGTGGCTGCTCATTGAATGGCTCTGGATAGGAAAAGAAATGTGCGCTTAGTTGTTCCTCTAGTTCCTTTTCCTCTTCTTCTTGGCTCTCCCCCGAGTCAGATTCGTATTCATCATAAATAGCCTCCCCAGGTAAATTCTTCTCTTTCTCGTACTTCTCAGCATCTCTTGAAAGACTGAGATGGTTGATTTCCTTATGATGATTTTTCTTAGTGAGTAGAGGACAAGGTTCTGTGACCTGCTCTTGGAAATCCAACATATCAAGCTCAGACTCTGATTCGTGACTGTCATAAGTGGGCTGGCTGCACTGATCAACAAATGGTGATGCGGGGTTCCACTGCTCCTCTTCCAGATAATCATCAAAGTCGGGGGGTAATAGAGCTTCTCCAACTTGCAGAAGTGGAACTATCCCCCGCTCCTCCGATTCGACCCTGAATGTAAATACATCATGGGAGATCTCGTGAAGGAAAAGATAACATTCCTCTTCCATAACTACCTCTTCATCATTTTGATCTGAGACATCAAGCTCATCGGGGGCAGATGTTAATGCGTTTACGAAATCTTCAATCATCTCCTTGAAAGAGCCATCTAGAACATCTACCTTGGAGACTGGAAAATCCTCCCCATTGTCCTCAGATTCCAACCTTGCATGTTGGGAAATGAGAGATTTCACCTTCTCTATCAGTTCACTCAGAGAATCTTTGTCCCCCAGTATTCTATCCTTATAGCCCTCATCATCACAGCCTTTATCAGACATAATCATATATGGGAGGATTTCTTCTTCTTGGCTCTCCCATGGGTCATATTCATAATGACCATAAACAGGACCCGTGGGAAAGCTTTATTCATAATTGCCTTTAGTAGAGCTGCTAAGGGCCTCTGCTTCAAAGGATGGGAAATCCTCATCACATTGTTCAGCTTCCCACCTATCAAGTCTGGCAGTGATAGATGTTACCAGCTCCATAACTTCGCCCGAAGCATATTCTTCCTCCCTGGGATCTTCATAATCATCCATTGTAGAGATACCCAAATCCTCTGTACATCGCTCAGCTTCCCACCTATCATGTCTGGAAGTGATAGATTTTACCAGCTCCATAACTTCTCCCAAAGCATCTTCTTCCTCCCCAGGATCTTCATAATCATCCATTGTAGAGATACTAAAATCCTCTGTACATCGCTCAGCTTCCCACCTATCAAGTCTGGTAGTGATAGATTTTAGCAGCTCCATAAATTCGCCCGAAGCAGACGAATGGGGAGGAGAAATGAATGATTTCTGATCCAGGTCATCAAGATCATCCTCATAGCCTACATAAGAGACAACTCTATCTTGTATACATTTGTTGTAGTATCCCTCACAACAGCTATGAAAAATCAACTCAGAGGGATAAAGCTCCTGACAATAGGCAGTGAAGGCTGCATGGAATTCACTGAGTGAAGAAATGATAGCAGGGGGTAAAGAATGATACCATTTATGTGCATCCCCTGCTAACAAGAACATGAACATCTTTAGTAATACATCCTCATGATGTATCTCCCACTGACGCATAAGTTCATGAAACTCGCTGAGGTGCTGAGCAGTGTTGTCCCCTTCACATTTTCCAAATCTGGGAAAATAATCGCCCCATTCATTCGGAGAGGGGACAACATTAGGAAAACCAGGAATAGCAGAAAAATCGAAAGGAGAAAACCTACGAGCCAAGATCTTCTCCATCCGAACCAGTGGAGTCGCCAATCGATCCTCGAATCATGGAGTCGCCAGGTGAAAGATGCGCAACTTCAAATGTGTCTAGTCCTTGTTCACCATCAAAGGCCAGATCCTAATGTTGTTACCCCAGGAAGCTTCTTAGGCTGAGAGAGCAGCTGCTGAAACCTTCTCGAGAAATCTCCTTAGGGTCAGCTTTCAGGTGTGCTAACAGTAGCCACAACTGAAACAGTGATGTGGAAACTCTGGAGTCGCCATAGTGGAGTCGCCAGGTGCACAATAGCAATCTTTAAAGGCTCTGATGTCTGATGCACCTTCAGAATCAGAGGCTCAATGTCGTTCTGCTCAGGGAAAATCTTCAACTTCATCCCCGGCAACGGCGCCAGAAATGTTAGCGTCAGAAGTCACTCCTGGATTGTAGTAGGAGTAGAGCCCGACGCCCATCAGTTTATGTCACGATTTGTGTATGAAAGGGGCGATCGAATGGAAGTAAACTCGGACGATATTTTTTCAAATCCGAAACCAGGCCAGGCATGCATGGGCAAGTGAGGTCTTGGACATACTTTAGACAGTGAGTTGTAGTAAGGGTGAGTGGGAGGAAGATTTGTATCAGAGAGATGCAAAGGTCTCCTGTCAACATCAGGTTTCTAGCAGACTGTAGGAGAATTCATTTGAACGCGAGATCTTCTTACATTCAAACGTAGAAAACCAGAGAATACAATAGTGCCACGATAAAACCTTTATCATAACATAACTGCAATAATTCATGTGAATCAGTCAATCATGAACTCCCTTAGTATGAGATGAAAACTAGATGGAATAGGGAAATTGTCTTTCATAAAACAAGAGATCTTACATGCAGATGCATAACCAGAAAACTAGAGTGCCTATTAAAACATTACAATCGGGAGCTTCACTCTACCATCGATGGATTTCAAAATGCCAAGACTGAGTCTATATACTCAGGAAAATTCACCTCAGAGAGGCGTGCCCAGTCACCCCAGGCTTGGTGTCTCTTCAGTCAAACTCGTACTGATATTTTTCTTCAAGTGCCACCTTAATTACGCATGGCTCCTGCAAGGAGGATAGCTGAGCCATTAAGTGTTGGGCTAGCGTGTGCAGACCTCCTCTGGCTAATCGAGGACTGGGCATGGCCTCTTTTGAAAAAATGGTACGCAGGCCCCCCTCGAGCAGACCGTTGGCCAGGCTCTCCATATCTTGCACTTAATGCATGAAGAGAGGTTTCAACCACTCTTTCTTACCTTTATTTACTTTAAGAAAAAACCAGGCTTGAGGTTGGATCAAATGGCGCCTGGAGAATGCGATGAACCTTTTGGCGATTGGACCTGACATCTTTGGCCCCATTTGCACAGCTCTTTTACTTCCTAGGTGACCATGGGCTGTGACCCTATGTTTACTCTCAAAGGCGATTTAGGTGTTTGTAGATAGGAAGGGGCTGATCCCTGTCCCTTGAAATCGCGATGAGCGAAACGCCGAGATGGCTTGAGTTGGCGACGCGCATCCCCCTCGATCTGATGGCTCTAAACTCACTCGATGATGTTGTCGGCCCAAAGTCCCTGACGCTCTTGTTGCTTCGCGCATCAGGGATATGAGGGGGCTTCTTCTTGTTCTTCGAAATCGCGATGGGAAAAAAGGTAGGGAGCCTAATCGCGTGACAGGTGTTCATTTTAGATGGATGGATGAGACTTCCTCTTGATACTGTGGGCCCGACTTTGGGTGCTTTCGCCACTTTCGGGGTTCGGGGTTTCGAGATGTAGAACAACATAAAACCGTCACCCCTTAAACTCCCAAATGCTGAATCACTGACGCGACTGGATCTCGTGCCACGCGTCTTTGGATGGACAGTTGCTATCTTTCCTGTATGTATATAGATGCTACCTATCGCGCAACTCCGCTAACCACGATTTCCCACCGACTGTCGATATGATTTTATAGATGAATCTGGGCCATTGACAACGTAATTTCACCCACTTTCTCGATTGGAAGCCTTAGAACGAGATTTTTCCATGCTGCGCTCGGGCGCTTCTCGTGCAACTTGCATACCAAACTACTCTTGTGCCTAGGACAAGAAATGTTTCTAACATTAGGCTCCATGGGGGATAGAGTCATCCCTGTGATGCTCTAAGAACTCATTCCGCAGCTTCAGTGCCTTGCTGTTGGGCTATGGAGTCATGCTCAAAACATCCCGCTGTTGAAAATACAGGCCAAAAAATAAAAGTAACAAAATAAAGCTACATGCTCAAAGGAGCTTATTTATATACAGTCCTAATGCTAATAAAATATTTTACATGGGCTAAGTGAAAGAAAACTTCCACCATAGCCATTCAAGCAGCTTCCTGGATAGAAGCTCCTTCTTTCTGTCGATGATCACCAGTAGATAGTGTAACCGTGACAACAGAATGGCTACACTCTTCAACTTCTCCTCACAGGGTGAAGTTGATATGAAATAGGGTGGCTCCAAGGCATAGGGGAAATGCCACTCCATGTACTTGTTGACAGGATCATAGAATGAGTGGCAAATTTCATAAAATTGGTGACAGGCAGCCTCCTTTGCTACACAGCTGTTCTCATGTGGATGAATATCTCTGAAAAGAACAGTGAGTGGAAAAATGTCGTAGGGTCACTGATCTCGAGCAGTGGCTGTTCGTTGACTGGCTCTGGATAGGAAAAGAAATGTGCACTTAGCTGTTCTTCTGGTTCCTTTTCCTCTTCTTCTTGGCTCTCCCCCGGGTCAGATTCATATTCATCATAAATAGCCTCCCTAGGTAAATTCTTCTCTTCCTCATACTGCTCAGCGTCTCCCGAAAGACTGAGATGGATGATTTCCTCGTGATGATTTTCCTTAGTGAGCAGAGGACAAGGTTTTGCGACCTACTCTTGGAAATCCAACATATCGAGCTCAGACTCTGATTCGTGACTGTCATAAGTGGGTTGGTTGCATTGATCAGCAAAAGGTGATGTGGGGTTCCGCTACTCCTCTTCTAGATAATCATCAAAGTCATGGGGGGAACAAAGCTTCTCCAACTTGAAGAAGTGGAACTATCCCCTGCTCCTCCGTTTCGACCCCGAATGTAAACACATCATGGGAGATCTCATGAAGGAAAAGAGAACAATCCTCTTCCATAACTACCTCTTCATCGTTTTGATATGAGACAACAAGCTCATCGGGGGCAGATGTTAATGAGTTTACAAAATCTTCAATCATCTCCTTAAAAGAGCCATCTAGAACATCTGCCTTAGAGACTGGAAAATCCTCCCCATTGTCCTCAAATTCCAACCTTGCATGTTGGGCAGTGAGAGATTTCGCCTGCTCTATCAGTTCAATCAGATCATCTTCTTCCCCTAGTCTTCTATCCTTACAACCCTCATCATCACAACCTTTATCAGACATAATCATATCTGGGAGGATTTCTTCTTCTTGGTTCTCCCATAGGTCAGATTCATAATGACCATAAACAGGACCTGTGGGAAAGATTTGTTCATAATTGCCTTCAGTAGAGCTGCTAAGGGCCTCTGCTTCAAAGGATGGGAAATCCTCAGCACATTGTTTAGCTTCCCACCTATCAAGTCTGGCAGTGATAGATTTTACTAGCTCCATAACTTCGCCCGAAGTATCTTCTTCCTCCCCGGGATCTTCATAATCATCCATTGTAGAGATACGAAAATCCTTTGTACATCGCTCAGCTTCCCACCTATCAAGTCTGGCAGTGATAGATTTTACCATCTCCATAACTTCGCCCGAAGCATCTTCTTCCTCCCTCGGATCTTCATAATCATCCATTGTAGAGATACTAAAATCCTCTGTACATCGCTCAGCTTCCCACCTGTCAAGTCTGCCAGTGATAGATTTTACCAGCTCCATAACTTCGCCCGAAGTAGACGAATGGGGAGGAGAAATGACTGATTTTTGATCTAGGTCATCAGGATCATCCTCATAGCCTACATAAGAGACAACTCTATCTTGTATACATTTGTTGTAGTATCCCTTACAATAGCTATAAATAATCAACTCAAAGGGATAAAGCTCCTGACAATAAGCAATGAAGGCTGCATGGAATTCACTGAGTGAAGAAATGATAGCAGGGGGTAAAGAATGATACCATTTACACGCATGCCCTGCTAGTGAGAACATGAACATATTTAGTAATACATCCTCATGATGTATCTCCCACTGATGCATGAGTTCATGAAACTCATTGAGGTACTAAGCAGGGTTGTCCCCTTCACATTTTCCAAATCTGGGAAAATAATCGCCCCATTCATTTGGAGAGGGGACAACATTAGGAAAACTAGGAATAGCATAAAAATTGAAAGGAGCAAACCTGCGAGCCAAGATCTTCTCCATCCGAACCAATGGAGTCGCCAATCGATCCTCGAATCATGGAGTCACCAGGTGAAATATGCACAGCTTCGAATGTGTCTGGTCCTTGTTCATCGTCAAAGGCCAGATCCTAATGTTGTTACCCCAAGAAGCTTCTCATGCTAAGAGAGCGTTCTCCGGGTGCCATTTGATCCGAACTCAGGCTAAGACTGCCCCTTGATACTGTGGGCCCGACTTTGGGCACTTTCGACGCTTTCGAGGTTCGGGGTTTCGAGATGTAGAACAACATAAAACCCTCAGCCCTTGAACTCCTAAATGTCAAATCGCTGACGTGACTGGATCTCACGCCACACGTCTTTGGATGGATGACTACTATCTTTCCTGTATGTATATAGACGCTACCTATCGTGCAAATCCGCTAACCGCGATTTCCCTCTGACCATCGATATGATTTTATAGACGAATCTGGGCCATTGACAACGTAATTTCACCCGCTTGCTCGATTGGAAGCCTTAGAACGAGATTTTTCCATGCTGCGCTCGAGTGCTTCTTGTGCAACTTACAGACCCGAATACTCTTGTGCCTAGGACAAGAAATGTCGCTAACAAGTATACACTTATATTTTAGGGTGATAGGATGGGGCAAGGAAACATGGTTATAGCCTCTTTCTAGTTGGAGCCAGAGAATTAGGGAGTTTGAGCTTCTTTCAAGTTGGAGCCTAAGAACAAGGTTGTTGTAGCCACCTTCTGATTGGAGCCAGAGAGATCAGGGGGTTGTAGCCTCCTTCTGGTTGGAGCTATAGAATTTAGGGAGTTTCATATTCCTTTAGGTTGTATTCTCCTTCTAGTTGCAACTAGAGGATTTGGAAGTTGGTGCTTCCTATGAATGAATTCTTATTATATATAAGAAATCATTCTGTGGTTTTCTCCCATTTGGGTTTCCACGTAAATACCGGTGTATAATGTTCTTGATGTGATGTTGATGTGATGTTTCTTATGTTTACATGCTTATGATATATATATATATTGAATGCATCCATAGATGATACATTGATGATATTATACTGAACAATGTTGTTAAAGTGAAAGAATATACCTGCAGGGGTGCAGACCGACTGGCATGTGCCATGTAAATGGAATGAAATTTGTAAAGGAGGTCTCAATTTCAATTCTCACCCCGCTTTACTTGTGATCCATTCTTGTGGGATGTGTGGCGCACTTGGGGTTATAGTGGTATTGGACGAGTATCGATCCCATGTCACGCGAGTATGAGAACCATGAGTTGTCAATTCCCCTAGTATTAAAAAAAAGTGAAAGAATATATATTGTCATTAAATCTGTTATAAATTTCTCATACTGATTCACCCAACCTCACAGTATTCCAACAATTGGTATCAGAGAAGATTCCTTCAATGTAACAATTTAACCAATGGAAGGTAGATCATGGAGTATAGTATGAATGGCGTACCAATGTTTGATGGTTAGAGTGGTCTAAAGTATGATCATTGGAGTGAAAGGAAGAAAAAAAAATTGAGGGCACAAGGATATGACATTTGGAAATCAATTGTGATAGGATACAATGCTACAAAGAAACCCAAGACTGCAACCAAGAAGGAATTGAAGAAGAACAACAAAATAGAAATGGATTTCATCATGAAAGGATTACCTAGTTAACTAAAGGACAAAGCGTGAAAATGTTCATCATCTAAAGAAATAAGGGATAAGCTACATGATGTATATTCTTCTCCCATCACAGAGTCAAATAATTCCAAAGAATATGTAGATACAAAACAAGAATAAATACTCTCATCATATCAAACAAATTCATAAGAGGAAGAGTATGAAGAGGTAGAAGTTGATTATAGAGAACAATTGATCAATGAAATTGCATATATAAGGACTGAAAGAAAATAAAACAAGTCACTCGAGGAAGAACTAAAGAAGATGAAATAATCACATAACTCCAACACCAAATAAGTCGAGCAAACGATCTTGATGCTAAAATGTCAGTTGGAAGAACCCATAAGGATTGAACAAACTCTCAAGGATCAGAAGCAGTATTTGGAAGCCAAAATAACAACATAGAAGGACGAAGCAAAAAATAGAGAGAAGATACTGACAGATCATCTCAAGGAAAGAACTAATGATTTAAATCAGTTTGAAGCAGAGTATAGTCAAAAACAAAGAAAACTTGAATATGAAATAATCACATTGAAGATCCAACTTGAAGAAGCAAAGTGAATAGAAGAAGTCATGAGGAACCTGATGATGAAGAAGGAATAATAGGTGGAGAATCTTGAAGAAGAAGTTGTTATGTTAAGAGTAAAAGTTTTCAAGCTCAACACAAATGTTGAAGAGAAAGAAACATCCACATCATCAGTTGAAGAGAATCCCTCTAGATTGCCAAAAAGGAAAAATGAGTAAAATCCAAATACTTATGCATAAGTCATTAAAAGTTTTACGAAGAAGGAAGAAAGCAAGACCTTGAAGAAGAACATCAAGAAGTGCAAAAGACTCAAGAATAAGACTACAAAAGAATATCTTCCATGTTCAAGCCACAAAGAAACCTCAATCATGATCATGATCAACAAAGGCAGGAATTCAAAAGGACTACACCACAAAGAAGATCATTCATACCCATGTATGTAAATTTATTTTATGGTCAATGTTTTTATTGTACTAACTTTGGACATAAGATTGTACATTGCAAGGCTTATGAAAAAAATGTTCAAACAAGAAAAGATTATGTGGCCACACATGATATTAAATGCTATAAATTCCATAACTAAAGACACATATCTTGTGATCGTAGAAACATGATGGATACTTGTTTGAGAAATAATATTGATATCAACTATAAGAAAGTTTGGAAAAAAAAACAAGAACAAGAAAAGGATGATCAGATGAACAAAGGACACCCAAAATTCATACTTTGAGGATTGGAAATAGTACGAGATAAAGAAAAATATACAAAGAAAAAAAAATATGTCAGATATAGGAAGGTTTGGAAAAGAAATGAAAAAAAATAAGAACATGTGAATAAAGATGAGGACCTAGATATCGCAGAATTTGCATTAGTATGAGAAAGAAAAGAGAAACATGTGAATAAAGAACAAGTTCAATAGATTACCAAGGATGATTTTAAGGATGGAAATTTATTTTAAAATGTAGAAACCTTGGCGAATATTACTAATCCTTCATATGCCAACTATAAATGATTGGCGATATTTTTGTAAAAATATTCAAATTTCTAAGGATTTTATATAGTTTTTATAAAATTTTGACGATTTTTAAGGTAAAATAATTTTATCCTATAGAATTTGGGCGAATCATTTTTAAAATAGCGAATCTCGTTTTTGGAAATACCATGGAAAATTAGCACATGAGTGAAATTTAGCCCATAAAATCATCCATGTAGATTACACTTTCAATAATGTTAGTGCAAGACCAATCCACAGGCTGAAAGGAAGAAATCAGAGTTCATAAAGATGATGAGTCTACAGACGAAGAGGAAGTTTACTTTGCATTAGAGCGAGTATTTTTCTGAGCCATCCGTCATGGAGACTCCTAGTAAATATGTATGTTGAATAGGGGGATTCCATGAAGTAGGAGAGACATATCAAAGAACCATATTTCAACAAGTATGAAGTGTTTGAAGAGACGTATTAAAAATATTCAAATAGTAGAAGTATAGAATGATAGATTGATTGATTATAGAAGCAACGTTCCCACATAGGTGTCAGTTGGCAGTTGCACATACAAAATTTTATGTATGTATTTAGGAAGGGATACCTTCAGTACAAGTTGTTCTAGACATGCATAGTTTGATGAGAAGATAGATCAAATAAGTGGACATATTTGATTATGTTTGATCAACGTGAACATGTGATGATCAATTGTAGTATATTCAAGAGAAGTCTTTATAATGGTGCAGTAACAAATTCGTGAGCATTGTGGACAATTGAGTAGCAAGGTTATGAATAGTTTGTGACATATGGACAGATATGGATCCGTGAGATACTTAGCAGGTACATGAAACATGGGCCAGATGCATAGCATTATATATACAATTGGAATCAGTGGAATCAGTTGGAATCAGTTGGTCATAGAAAGGAAAGTAGTGAAAGACACAACAGAATAGGGAAAGAGAACCTCTCAGCAGAAGTTATATCATTAGAAGGACATTGTTTCACAATATTGTCAAGTGAACATGGAAAGTGATTGAAGAAATAAAATTTTGAATACCTTTTACATATGTCAGTGAATTACATGAGGGAGCACCAATGGACAATAGGTATCACTGGAAGAGAGTAAAGGAAACATTTCATAGGTATCTCTACATCTTGTAGAAGAGGAAAATCATCAGAAAAGGGGAATCTAAAAAGGAATATTAGTAGCATGTAGACAGGGGGAGACATACCCACAGAGTGAGCTATTATTTTGCATATGATTGGTTAGAGAAGGTACATTTCCAAGAGGAGACATATTGACATGATAATTTAACGTTTGGTCAAGGAGGAAGAGAAAGAACAGATGCATGAAGGCAGGGGGGGAAGCCCCAAGGAGAGATACCCTTTTCCATTGATGTCAAAGGGAGCGAGTGAGAAATATTGATGAGGAGAAATGGTCAGAAGGGGAGGATGAGCATTGGAGCATAAATGTTTCCATCAATTCCAAAGTGGGATATTGTTGGACAATTAGTTTTCATACATCTCAACCCTTGGAAAGTGATCTTGGAGATTGATGTCAACCCTTAGAGATTGATGTCAACCCTTGGAGAAGACCAGAAGCCTCATAGTTATGTATGAGATCATTGTATATATTATTATCATCTATATGATCGAGATTGATGATGATTTAGTTGGGTACATTTGATATAGTCTATATGTAGCCTTGAAGATGTGGTTATGGGACCCAAAGTTGATTGAGGGATAATGACATGAAGGATAGCGAAATTGTAGGTAAGACTATCACATATGAATAGTACACATCGTGTCATTTCCAGTGATATGTGGAACACCACATGGTTCCTCATAGTTAGGGAGATATGGCCTTATGATGTTGAAATCCCCAAGGAAGGGTTAATAAGCCCTAGTTGGTTATAAGTCAACTAGTCAAAGGGGTAAAGTTGTTGTAACAATAAAACCCTAGAATCACTAAAGTAAGGAGGGGAGTTACCTACCATTTGTATAAATACACCTCATGGAACCATTCATTTAGATACACACACACACACTTATTAAATGATAATCTATCTTTTGATCTAGTGAATTGTTATGATTTAGTGAATCGTTATGGTCTATCTTGGCGTTTTTGTGAATGAGATGGGAATTCTAAGGCAACAAAGAAGGTGTGGGAAAAGTGTGAAAGTTTCGGAGCTGTAGAAGGAAAGGGTTTTTAAAAAACCATAATTACTGACATCCTTGTGGGTTGCATTATATCTGTCAAGTGAAGCATCCTCATGGGTCAGCTAGTGTCTGTCTAGCGAGGCACTAGTAAATTTGTGATAAATTATAATACCAGATCCCTAAAGTCAGAAGCAACTACACAGGTCAACATTCTATAGTTTCAGGTTAGCTAAATAAGTTCTGGTATGGGTTTGAGCTAGTTTTGATAGTTAGATTATCTTATGATGTGGTGAATGCTTGAGGCATTCTTGGTATGGTTGGTCTTGTCCTTGGATATGGTATATGTTGGCTGGCTGGATGAGTGAGGATAACTCATATGTATGGTACAACATTGATATGGTTCTTATAGCTCACATATTTGAGTTTCTTGTACATGGTTGATGGATGTTCATGTTGTATGGTGATGTATGCATGAGGGACATGCATTGGTTCTTTGAGATGATTCATTGATGACATGGTACAAATATGCATATGGTTGTTGGTATGGTATATGGTATACGATTGAGATACATTTCTTGAAATATGGTTTGTGGTAGATGGTAATATGGTATATGTTATGGTACATGTTTTGATGTACATGGTTGATGTGCATAGTTTGCACATGGTTGGTATATATTGATATGCATGTGCATGGTTGATGTACATGGTTGGTACATGGTTGATGATACATGTTTGGTGCATGGTTGATGCACTTGTTATGGTACATGGTTGATGGTACAGGTTGAGGCATAGGTTGATGCATGATTGATGTATGGTACAATTTGGTACTTGGTTGAGATACATATCTTGTGATGGTATGTGGTGATGTTGGTACATGCTTGCTAGAGGCATGTGTTGGTGATGTTGAGAATATGGTTTTAGGTATTCTCTTGGTGATCTTGGAATTATTTTCATAAAAATGAGAGTGGATCTGGTCTCATAGATGAGATAGTGACTGGTTGGACATGATGTTGTGATAGTGATAGGTTGGACATGTTGATGTGACAATGACAGTGATAATGGTGTGAAACTGACAGTGACAGTGAAATTTACAGTGGTAGTGACAGTGAAACAATTCGTGGCAGTGATAGTGGTAGAACCTGTGTCAGTTGGTCTACACTTATATTTCAGGTTGGCAGGACATGGCAAGGAAATGGGTTTGTATCCTCCTTTTGGTTTGAGTCGGAGAATCATGGATTTGGAGCTTCCTTCATGTTGGATCCTGAGAACTAGGTGGTTGTAGCCACCTTCCGTTTGGAGCCGGAGAACTCAAGGGGTTGTATCCTCCTTCTAGTTGGATCTAGAGAATTCATTGAGTTGTATCTTCCTTCAGGTTGGAGCCTAAAAATAGGGGGTTGGAACCTCCTTCCAGTTGAAACTGTAGAATTTGGAAGTTGGTGCTTCCTATGAATGAATTTTTGATATATATAATAAATCACTCTGTGGTTTTCTCCCATTTGGGTTTCCACGTAAATACTAGTGTATTGTGTTCTTGATGTGATTTTGATGTGATGATACTTATGTTTACATGCTTATGATATATATANCATAGATGATACATTGATGATATACTGTTGAACATTGTTGTTAAATTGAAATAATATATATTGTGGTTAAAAGTGTTATAAAGTGCTCATACTAATTCATCCCCCCCTCTCAGTATTCCAACAACTTCTTGTATAAATTTGGTCATGCACACATACATCATAGAAATAAAAAATTTGAAACTCCTAACTCTTCATAATGTTAATGAATGAAGACTAGACATTCTGAACCTAATTTGCTCTCTTTTTTTTTACATCCACATAATGCTTGGAAACGCCAAATATAAGAAATAGGACAAAAATAGATTTCTACCATTTTATATAGACAAGAAAATATATTGTATTCTACTATCATAAGAATCAAACTCACCATAATAGATGAAATTTATTTTACCCAAAGAAACCATGAATTCTTGTGAAAAACAATGATAACAAGTTTCCTTACGAGCATTTCCTTGAGACCCATATCCATTGAACCTCATAGTACATAAACTGATAGAAAAATAACCAATGAAAGGAGATTGATGATTTAGGTGGGAAGTTGTGCAAAACATATGTGCCAAAGTCCAATTCATTCAATGCTACAATGCAGTGAAATATGACCAAGTTCTATCCTGTAGGAGCTATAAAGGAAGGTTTAAAATTGTATAATGGATTGTGGGTGTAAATGTGCCAGAATTCATATATCATTTAAATAATAAGAACAAATTATATTCCCACAATGATATTCTAATGGGAACTTTTAAGAGGGATACAACTGTCTATTTGGTTGCAAATCAGTTAACAATTATTTGGCTAGTTGTAAATTCCTTTAAGCATGTGTGCTTTAGATCATGGTTGGTTCACCATCACAATGGTATTCTTGAATTTTTCTTCCAGTTTTGTTCATCCTTTAAACAAAAATTATCCTCTATCATACTCTACCTTGGTGTTCAACTATACAGTGTTGTGAATCAATTCAAAATATGAAGATGGTCAACATTCATTTCTTCAGCTAGCATAGAACTAGGATATGCAAAAGGACATGATGTGGAAATAAGACTCATATTACTTGTGCAACATTTGTAAACATTTCTATAGTGACAATGTTGACATTTGAATTTGTCTCAAAGGATTAAATAATTTATTTTTTTTATCATAATCCATCTTCCCAAGGGTTTGTAAATATCCATCTTAAAATACCTTCAGAGAAGATGGTTTGTCTCCTTCATATAGAGAAATATGCCTCCCATGATGTTACACAAGAGTATTATGTTATATTCCCATTCCATCTAAACCATCAAACAAACAAAGTTTTCCAGGTGGACCACATATTATTGCAGTCAACAATAGTGACAATGGCATCACAAACATTGTAAATTTCTATATCCTATTTGTGATGATAATCCCTAATTCTCTTTTCATTTGCATCATTACCCTTGGCCACTTTGTTGATGGTCATTTTTTTATATGAAATTGAAAATGAGGGCCTCAAAATGAAGCTCAAAAAATGTGCAAAAACAAACATAGAAGGTCAAATGACAACCCTGGAACTTCTAACTCGACAAACATGAACAATATTTGCAAACAATCCTGGTTCCCTATTTATCTTACTTGCATATTATTTATCCTTGTCTGGATTGAAGGTAAGCAGAAAAGGAAATGAATAGATAAGGATGTTATTTTTGTGCTATGATTTAATATCTACTTGGATTTTTGTAGTGGAACTCAAATCATAGTGAAATCCACATTCTTCCTCATTGTGGCTTTGTAAGGTTGGAGAACTAAAATTCCTATTTGACCACATTCGTCATAGATATTGCTTTCAATTGTAATATTCTCTTTGTGGTCCTTCAACACAATATTTATTTGGATGGCATAGCTACTTCTCTAGAGACAAAAATTTGTAAATTTGGAAGAAATAAACAAGTTAAGGAATTTGATGGTCTTGGTATCCAAGCTACGAGAATTTTCTTGAGTTATTCACCCTATATGTGGATGCGTAATAATTATATTGTGGATATATCTTGACCATATAAAAGTCTTGTTAGTTACACTTTTGTCTAAATAAATTATGTGTATGCATGATGATTATATTGTTGATGCATGGCGATTATATTGTGAACATATATTGACCAGATCAAGGTCCAATTAGTTATATGTGGCCATACTTTTGTCTAAATTAAGAAAATTTCTTATCCAGTTACAGTTGGACATTCTTTGACTAAATCAAACAAACCAATTATTTCTATGAATGAGCTCCAAATCATCTCCAACAACATAACCTAGTCTTATCAAATCATCTCCTAACGAATGACACAACAATTCACAATATGGTCTACAAAGCACCTACTATGCAAACAAAATAAGAGCCCAAGACTCAAGTCACAAGTCTTCATCCTGCCACACTTACTCTACAATGTGCTCACTCAGTTTCCCCACCAGATTGTTAGTGCTTCCTGGTGACTCACTCACTTGATTACCAAACTTTTGCTCGTTATGTTGCATTCCACTCTATCACTTATCACACAATCTTCGTTTCATCACACCCCACTATGTGATTCGTCGTACTAATGAAAATAAACCTATATATTTTCTTTTGTGTGACTTCCACACATTTCGTCGTAGTCCATTATGTCACACTGAATTCGTCTTGTCACACTCCACTGCACCATTTGTCACACTAGTACAAAGCACCCTACAGATTGTATTCTATGCCATTGACCCTTTTGTCCTTCGATCCTTCTGCACACTTTTGTTTTCATGATTTCAAGACCCCCTCTATCTATTGTTGTGCTATAATTGACCATATCCATGATAATTTTTACATCAATGAAAACATATGCACAACACACTAAGCCACTTAAAATGACATTCATGACCATTGTATTGTCCTCACTTTCTTCCTTTTCAACTACATCCATTGGTGGAGTTTTTGAGGGAGTGTAACTAATGACAATTGATTTCCAGACATTATACCCTAGTGGATGTAGATATGTATTCATTATTATACTCCATATTACATAGCTTGTTCCATCGAATGAATGAGATGGAATCCATTACATGTGTGCTACAGGGATTCACCTTCCAATGGTTTGATTGTTCCTAAAAGAACTCACTATGATCCCAATTGTTGGAATATTCAACAATACTAATAGGGAGGGTGAAGCAATATTGGAAAAAATTTAACCACTTATTTTGTTTACCACTTTAACTAATCATCACAGAATTAATTATAATCAATGCAGATAACTATATATCAACAGAGATCAAGACAAAGGTACAATACACAAATATTTTATGTGGAAACCCAATAAGGGATAAAGCCACAAATTTTTTTTCTTATAATAAAAAAGAGTTACATTATTTATAGGATTAAACATGTGAGGGACACCAATCCTTGTAGTAAGAACCCACTTATAGTCTACAAGAACCAACATTCCAACAACCAACCTATTAAGAACATGAGGACACCAATCCTCACTGTAAGCACCCACTTACAGTATAAAAAAACCAAATTTCTAGGCACCAACCTATTAAGAAGATGAGGACACTAATCCTCACTATAAGAATCCATTTACAGTCTACAAGAACCAAATTTCCAAACACCAACATGTTAAGAAGACGAGGACACCAATCCTCACTGTAAGAACCCATTTACAATATGTAGACACCAATCTTCCAAGAGCCAACCTATACCAATATGTTGATCCGTATATATTGACACAACACTCTCCTCTAGCTCATATTATGCACCAATTAACAAATTCCTTTTAGCTCCCAGTAAACCTTGGATGATTACATCATCTTCTCTTCCATTCTCAGACATCGTCAGACCTCGGATGCTTAGAGATTCTCTTCCATAGTTTGTATGTTCACTACACTCACATTTCCTTTCCCATTCTTCCACTCTCTTGTTTCTGCAAACTCATAACTCCTCATACTCCATCAACTCATTCACATTCTTCCACTTCTTCGCATACTAGTTCTCACACCTGAGAGCCTCATAATTATTTCACACGCACACTCTTTGTAGAATATGGTTTGGGAATTGTGATTTATAGAATCCATGCCCTTATGTATTTGTCCACATACCCCAAATTTATGTCCATGGGTTAGCTCCAAATCCTCTATTCTCCATTAAATCAGGCTTGCAAAATGGTCTCAAAATCCCCCCCTATTTTTTATGTGGGCTTGTTTACTAATCTCAACACAACCATCAGAACTCAAAAACCATTGGAAGTTTCCTTGATAATGTATCGATCGTTGATCTTCTCTTTCCCACAAAAACACACAACACAACATCAACACCCAACATCGTGACCAATCGAGCTCATGAGACCTCAATATTCAACTATACTCCCTCAATGCTTAGCCACCATCAGATCATTTCTTGATTTAATCTCTACCATCAATATGTTATCTCCTCTCCACTAGACTGACGATAGAAAGTGATCTGGTATCCTTCTTTGTCGTTGAGATAGATGATCAGGTGGGGCCCACAAAAATCTATGACTAAGATTGCATCTCTCCCATTCACCAACCTATGGTCTAGATCACTCCTTGGATATTCTCTTCATCAAGGTGATTCCACTTTGATGACTTGTACTTCAATTGATCCAATGGTATTTATTCTACCTCATCAAATGATTTCCACCTACCGAATGTCATCGTCAGAGTATGTTCATTGCAGGTAACATAATCCACTCCAACCATTCTTTCATGAATGGTGGATATCCACTCATCATACCAACTCAATGAATGAGATGATGAACCAAAGGTATTCATGACCAACTAGTCCCACTCTTTTCTGCCACAGTAAAAAATATGACATGTGTCATCCCTTGGGACATGATTTCTTCCACACTGGCATCCTCATCACTCTGACTGCTAAGATATCACAACACCTCACCTTGCTGTCACTCTCCTTCTTCCTTGAAACAAATAATCATAAATATAATGGTTGAGGTAGATCCTCCAATGGATCTACAGTCCTCATACCTTCTCGTCATCGAAATCCATTCTCAAGTATTCCTTCCAGACCTCCGACGACCTTCATGGCATCAACGGTTATGATTCCCCGATATCACTATATAATATATCAACAACTTTCGTTGCACTTAATCACTATGAAGAATTAAATGTGCCACCAATGACCACGATTCTCATTTATTTGGTCCTTCGATAGATAAATTATTCTTGTTATCTTGGATTTTCTCCCATTGGATTCCTTGTGCAACCTTTCACTCAAACACATCGATGCCCTAATATTCTGACATTCTTATAAGTTTTCCATATATACATCAATGGTCCATATTCTCTCATAGAGTCACTTTGATAGATAGAAAATAGTCATGAGCTCATAGTTACCTCCATTGGAGTCTGATTGTACTAGGTTCTTGGATGCTCCAATGGCCTTGCCCTCTGAGAAACATGTCTCCAACATCCATAGTTAAGAATTTTCCAAGATCACTCTCTAATTGATCCAATGGCTCTCACTGAATCAGAGGCTCTCCCATCAAAGTCCCAATGTAGTCTCACACTCAAACACTATGATGACCTTTGCATCTGATCAACAGTCTAGATTTTCTCGCTATGCCCAATCAATGACTGCAATTTCTTCCAACTCAAACATATATTTTTCTTCATGGTAACAATATGATTTAGGATATGATTTATGACCTAGTAATTTCATGAATTTATCACTTCTTTGACCTCCTTCCTTTCCCCTTCATTAACTAGGTATGCACACATAACTCTATTAGGAGCTCAACAATGCACAATCATCTTTGGGAGCAGAGGCTCATCAATGTATAGGAGAATTCTCTCCTTCCTCTATATGGTTTGAATCTTAGAGTCTCCCCTTGTCATATCTCACTCCGCAATCTCATTGTCTATTCAAGGACATCTCATCCAACTTCCAATCTTAATTTTCTTCAACTACATGTAACTTGAAATCATTATGGTTATCTTAATCTTGCATAATGAACACCATCATTATGGTGTTGTTGTTCAAGGTAAGTACATAGGGCTCTTGCAGATATTGTCTCCCCTTGTCTTTGACATCAGAATTATTCATGACTATCACAATCTTGTCTACCTTTGACATCAATGACAACCATTTTCCAACAAAATATGCCATAAATGTGCTTTGTGATAACATTAATTACGAAAAAATGCTAACATGATGGAAAGTCAAGATCATGTTTATTGTTACAAATGGTATTATAGTGTATCATCCTCCATGGTACACACTAGAGAGTAGAAGAATGCATATGCTATCACCTTGTTAATGTGTTTTCTAGAGACAAAAGCATCTAATGAAAAATCAGTTGAATGGAATGCCCTGGTGGAAGGAGGGTTTGGTGTAGTATTATTGAATCATGGGATACAAATGTTAAAACATTTTGGTTTATCATTAGGATATATGGTAATACTTGGAAAATAATGAATAAAGAAACTTGGTCTAAGATGTTCCTAAGAGGGAGAGGATACATAAAGGATAGTTATTTACCAATACCATCCATCGAACCACTGGACCCTATAGAACGTCGCCCTAAACAACACACTAAATATATGGAGCAAGATGATAAAGGAGGCACTAGAATTCTGAATATCATTTGAAATAAATATACATATATGAGCATTGAATATAAATCTTTCTGAGTCAAAATAAATTTCAATCCTAATCTAGGGCTGACCTATACGAAAGATAAAAACCGATTTGGATGTTAAAATATAAAGATGATCTAGCCTAAGTTGATTCTCATAGCCGACATAGATAAAGGATATAGTTGACGTTGATTTGAGTAAATAGGGTTGGTTTACCTATACCAAGATGACAATGGAGTACCTAAATTTATTATGGCATGAGGAAACCCAGTATTGGAAGGGGTTTGAAGGCTAAGCTATCTATGGAATCCCACTTCTCCACTTGGAAATATCAATGAATAATTTATCGGAGGAGAATTCATTATTGAGGGACCTTTGTAGGCTAGAGGTTACACACGAAATACCTTTTTGATTATGTGTCTCATTTTTCTAGGGCTCATGCCCCTTAGATTTTATACACTTGGCTTTAAAATACCCTACATTATATTGTGTCAAATTATTTAACTAAGAAAGAGGGATTTTACCCCCTTCATATGCTAGATAAGGGGATTTCACATAGGATAATATTATTTATTGTAATATGAAGTTGAGCCTTTATCTTGATAAATAGAGAGGCACTTTTTCTCATTCGGTCATAGTTGGATTGACGGAAATATCTTAGCAATTCTGAAATTTTTTAAATTTGTTGGAGTACCTTTATCTTGGAGTTGTGCTATGGATGGAAGATTAAGTTGTCTTTATTGATTGGACTAACTATGGATGATTTTTCAAGTTCGATGAGTGGTTCATGGTTAGGGTTTTATGGATGAGAATGGATTTACCTAGTAAGTGTTCTTTTGAAGTCTTTGTGGATTTATTCATTGAACATATGAAGTGTCGGTGTTCTTGTCAAAGTGTTGAAAGTAATTTTTTCTTGAATAGATATTATCTTGCAAACCCTATGAAGTTTTTTAGTGGACTACCTTCCCTTGATATTGTCTTTAAATCTTGTTAAAAGACATAAGAGGATTTTCTAGGGGTTTTAGTGGAATACCCTATTTGTCATGCTATAGTAGAATATCCTAAGGTTTGTAGTGGACTACCTTAGGTATTACCCAATATCCATTTTTTACCTTTTTCAATAGAGTCCCTAATTGACCCCATATACCCAATGAAAATACACTGATCATTATTCCCCCCATCATTGTTCATACCCTAGAATTTACCAAAGCTATTTTTATTGGATTTACCCTTAACATCACTTTAAGATTCATTTCCCTAAGTCCTAGCAATCTCATACTAGGGAAGGCCCCATTGTTCAAGATGTAGGAGAATCAACATGAAGAGAAGAAGAAGGTTGGTGAGGTGACAATGGGACCCCTCTTAGTTTCACTTGGATCATACTTGACCTTTTGTAATATATCTCTTTAAGTGTGAGTTTGTGTGGTAGTAATCCTCATGTGATCCTAGCTTATGCAACTCCAAGAATCCTCTCTTAGCTCTTGAAATCAATCACCTACACACAGGAAAAATAATACACCTTCCTCAAACTCATTTGGCATATAAAAAAATATTAATTCTAATAATGTCTACTCTACTTTTCTCAAGAAAATGTAAATATGTGAATGTTTGCAAATAAAACACAAATAATTGCACACATTGGAGGGGAAAATATAATATATCTATATATTAAAATATGAGAAAGTACAACAAGATGTTTACCTCGATACCATGAAACACTTTCTTAGCTCCAAGCTCTCAAGCCTCGCCCTTATCCCTCTCTCACAAATGTGGATGTATCAACAATCAACTTGGAAGACAATAGCAAGAATGTCTCTTTGGTTATGTTATGGAAGAATGAGACTAATATGAATGGATTATAACTATCCAATCCATTTGATTTGGCCTTTGTTTATAGAATGACCGAGGAGGTTTAGATATAGGTTCAATGCTTAGTAATTAGTGGAAAAAATCCATGCACAAGTTTCATGGCTCATGATATATCATGGACAACCTATCTTTCATTGGTCTCCTTGTAATTCCTCGAATCTAAAAGGTTATAGGGGTGATATTATATTGCAGTAAGGTAGAAATATATACTACAACAAGTGACCAATCTCTTCTTGCATGAGGACAAGAAGTCACCAGATGCTCATATTTCTAGGAAAAGAGAGACCAAGCTCAAGAGTATGGTATTTTTTTCGCAAACATCATGTGATTTCAATATATGACATCAGTGTTGGCAAATGTTTAACAGGTAGCATAAGCTTGTCATTGATGGCAAGTACAGCAGTAATGATGGCTTGAGTACAACAGCGAGCGTAAGCTTGTCATTGATGGAAAGTACAATAGTAATGATGGCTTGAGTACAACAACGATGATCAACAGGAAAATAGAAGATAAGTCCAGGAATATCGAATGATCGAAGGCAACGCAACGTTGATCAGGCATGATGAAGTCCCGTAAAGTTTGTGAAGTATTTTTGATCGTTGGATCCCATCCAAAATTCTCAACAGAACGATGATCGTCAGATCTCAACGTAGACAAGAGGATTGCGCAGATATGGAGGATAGATCTCAGACATTAGAGACGAGTGTAGGGTCCGACCACCGTTGGATCGAGGAGAACCTGCACGATCTTTAAAGTGCAAGGAGTAGAGGGCTCACAAAATCCCAAAAGAAGGAGGATGGTCCATCTTCAGGCAAGAAACATGGGGATAGATCGTCAGTTCGCTGACTGGAGAGTCAAAGGAATGATGTTCCCTAACCTCTCGAAATCACGATATCTGAAATCGCGATCTAATCTGAGCCGTTAGTTTAAGGTTGAATCTGGACCATTGATTCCAGGTCATGTTAGAGTATCGGGGATCGAGAGTTGGAGATGTCAAGTAATATCATCCACAGAAATCCCGATTTCCTGATATGCAAAATCGTGACTTAATCACAGCCGTTGAATCAAGATCAGATCTAGACCATTGATCCAACTCCATATCAGAGTTTCGCGAATCGTGACATGGAGAGGGAAAAGAAACAATGCAACAAGAATTGCAAAATCATGATTTAATCGCAACCATTGAATCAAGGTCTAATATGGACCGTTGATCTCAGTTCATTTTAGAGTTTTGCGAATTGAGAGTTGAAGAGGTCAAAGAATAATAACCACAGGAATCCCGAAATCGCGATATTCGATTTTGCGATTTAATCGCAGCCGTCAGATCAATATGTGATCTGGACCATCGATTTGACTCACGTCAGCATACCACGTCAGCTAGGAACATGTGGCACAACCAGGTAATGACAAGTGTCAGACTGATTCAACATTTCTGGCACATGTAAGTCATGAATCAGAGTGACACGTGCCAGTATTCAACACGTGTCATTCCATGTATGACATCAACAGATTTACACCACTTCGGAGTTTAGGAAATTAGAAGATGGAGATGACAAGAACTCCTACCACAAGAGTCACAAAATCGCGAAAGCGCCTTATGAATAAGGCTGTGGTCACAGCCCTTGGTCACATCAGTGAGAGATGGACAGATGTCAGAGGACAAGGAGGACCTAAAGGGAACGAGCCTTGGCGCATGGTCAGGTGGGGAGGAGAATGATACAAAAGGTGACACGACAGGAATGGGGCCCTTCCTCGATACCCCACCATTCCGGACTCCCCCCCTCCGTATTAAAGGAAGAAAGGCAAGGGGGGTCCAGAATCGCTTGAGCGTCATTGATATGGTTTCTTTAATCCTGGCCGCTNCCCCCTCCGCTTAAAGATAGAATGGCAGGGGGGCTCTGGAATGGAATCCCGATCGTAGATCTGGGAGCATAGATTCTTGCCGTCCAGATTTGCTCGCTGCATATCCAATGGTGTAGATGAATGTGAAAAAGATCGGAGGGCGAATGTAGCATGACATAGTAGAACTTCCATAAACCATTGATGACGTCTGCTAGAGAATTCGAAGAGACCTCTATGTGATTTCCAGATTAGATGAAGAGTCTCCAAGCTTCGTCCAGTGAAGGAAGACTATTCTTAAAAGGGATTGACAGATGGATGAGCGTTGAAGTCTGTAACTGAAACAGAGAAGGTGAGCTCAACTGTCACAAAGAAGACGAAGAGTCTCAAACTGCCAGAGAGGCTGAGGAATCTCAGTACAAAATACAGTGATGTTGAACGCGTGGGAAAATTGCCAGAGAAATCGAAGAGTCACGATGATGATCACGCAGAGCACTTGAGATGTGGAGGATATTGGTGCAGTATGAGCATGCAGAGGAATGGCGAATATTGCATGCACAATATGCACAGAAGCTATATATACACAATACAGAGAAGATAAGCAATTGTTGTTGGAGTTTTCTATGGATGTTGTTGGTGAAGGTGATTCATGTGTGAATAAGGAGGAGAGTGCAGCAGATGAATTGCACAGAAGAGGAATTGCGCAATGAATGGACATGGCGCACAAAGCTTAAAAAGCATAAGAACAGACAACGCAAGTGATGTGTGCAAAAAGGCAATGAGGCAAATAGAGCAATGAAATGCAGCAGAACAATGATGAGTCCGATAAGCCATTGTTGAACATCATATCACTTTAATAAGTTTCAGTAGCAAAGATTTATATTTTAGGGTGGTTGGGAGGTGCTAGGGAGGACTGGTGTCCTCAAAGGTTCAAGTGGGTGCTTGAACACAGGGAGTTGGTGCTTCCTTCTAGTTGGTGCTAGAGAAACCAAGGAGTTGGTGCTTCCTTCTAGTTGGTGCTAGAGAAACCAGGGAGTCGGTGCT
>JASDQU010014652.1:19315-42075 GCA_032191745.1 Picea mariana | reverse complement strand
ATGCATGATGATTATATTGTTGATGCATGGAGATTATATTGTGGACATATATTGACTAGATCAAGGTCCAATTAGTTATATGTGGCCATACTTTTGTCTAAATTAAGAAAATTTCTTATCCAGTTATAGTTGGACATTCTTTGACTAAATCAAACAAACCAATTCTTTCTATGAATGAGCTCCAACTCATCTCCAACAACAGAACCTAGTCTTATCAAATCATCTCCTAACAAATGACACAACAATTCACAATATGGTCTACAAAGCACCTAATATGCAAACATAATAAGAGCCCAAGACTCAAGTCACAAGTCTTCATCCTGCCACACTTACTCTACAGTGTGCTCACTCAGTTTCCCCACCAGACTGTTAGTGCTTCCGAGTGACTCACTCACTTGATTGCCAAACTTTTGCTCGTTATGTTGCATTCCACTCTATCACTTATCACACAATCTTCGTTTCATCACACCCCACTGTGTGATTCATCGTACTAATGAAAATAAACCTATATATTTTCATTTGTGCGACTTCCACACATTTCGTCGTAGTCCATTATGTCGCACTAAATTCGTCTTGTCACACTCCACTGCACCATTTGTCACACTAGTTCAAAGCACCCTACAGATTTTATTCTATGCCATTGACCCTTTTGTCCTTCGATCCTTCTACACACTTTTGTTTTCATGATTTCAAGACCCCCTCTATCTGTTGTTGCGCTATAATTGACCATATCCATGATAATTTTTACATCAATGAAAACATATGCACAACACACTAAGCCACTTAAAATGACATTCATCACCATTGTATTGTCCTCACTTTCTTCCTTTTCAACTACATCCATTGGTGGAGTTTTTGAGGCAGTGTAACTAATGACAATTGATTTCCAGACATTATACCCTAGTGGATGTAGATATGTATTCATTATTATACTCCATATTACATAGTTTGTTCCATCGAATGAATGAGATGGAATCCATTACATGTGTGCTACAGGGATTCACCTTCCAATGGTTTGATTGTTCCTGAAAGAACTCACTATGAGCCCATTTGTTGGAATATTCAACAATACTAAAAGGGAGGGTGAAGCAATATTGAAAAAAATTTAACCACTTCTTCATTCACATTCTTCCACTTCTTCACATACTAGTTCTCACACCTGAGAACCTCATAATTATTTCACACACACACTCTTTGTAGAATATGGTTTGGGAATTGTGATTTATAGAATCCATGCCCTTATGTATTTGTCCACATACCCCAAATTTATGTCCATGGGTTAGCTCCAAGTCCTCTATTCTCCATTAAATCAGTCTTGCAAAATGGTCTCAAAATCCCCCCCCTATTTTTTATGTGGGCTTGTTTACTAATCTCAACACAACCATCAGAACTCAAAAACCATTGGAAGTTTCCTTGATAATGTATCGATCGTTGATCTTATATTTCCCACAAAAACACACAACACAACATCAACACCCAACATCGTGACCACTAGGCCTATCAGGCCCACAAGACCTCAATATTCAACTATACTCCCTCAACGCTTAGCCACCATCAGATCATCTCTTGATTTAATCTCTACCATCGATATATTATCTCCTCTCCACTAGATCGATGATAGAAAGTGATATGGTATCCTTCTTTGTCGTTGAGATAGATGATTAGGTGGGGCCTACAAAAATTTATGACTAAGATTGCATCTCTACCATTCACCGACCAATCTTCTCTTCATCAAGGTGATTCCACTTTGATGACTTGTACTTCGATTGATCCAATGGTATTTATTCTACCTCATCAAATGGTTTCCACCTACTGAATGTCATCATCAGAGTATGTTCATTGCAGGTAACATAGTCCACTCCAACGATTCTTTCATGAATGGTGGATATCCACTCATCGTACCAACTCAATGAATGAGATGATGAACCAAAGGTATTCACGCCCAACTAGTCCCACTCTTTTCTATCACAGTAAAAAATATGACATGTGTCACCCCTTGGGACATGATTTCTTCCACACTGGCATCCTCATCACCCTGACTGCTAAGATATCACAACACATCACCTTCATGTCACTCTCCTTCTTCCTTGAAACAAATAATCATAAATATAATGGTTGAGGTAGATCCTCCAATGGATCTACAGTCCTCATAACTTCTCGTCATCGAAATCCATTCTCAAGTATTCCTTCCATACCTCCGACGACCTTCATGGCATCAATGGTTTTGATTCCCCGATATCACTATATAATATATCAACAACTTTCGTTGCACTTAATCACTATGATGAATTAAATGTGCCACCAACGACCACGATTCTCATTTCTCTGGTCCTTCGATAGATCAATGATTCTTGTTATCCTGGATTTTCTCCCATTGGATTCCTTGTGCAACCTTTCACTCAAACACATCGATGACCTAATCTTCTGACATTCTTATAAGTTGACCATATATACATCAATGGTCCATATTCTCTCATAGAGTCACTTTGATAGATAAAAAATAGTCATGAGCTCATAGTTACCTCCATTGGAGTCTCATTGTACTAGGTTCTTGGATGCTCGAATGGCCTTGCCCTCTAAGAAGCCTGTCTCCAACATCCATAGTTAATAATTTTCCAAGATCACTCTCTAATTGATCCAATGGATCTCATTGAATCAGAGGCTCTCCCATCAAAGTACCAATGTAGTCTCACACTCAAACACTATGATGACCTTTGCATGTAATCAATGGTCTAGATTTTCTTGCTATGTCCAATCAATGACTGAAATTTCTTCCAACTCAAACATATATTTTTCTTCATGGTAACAATATGATTTAGGATATGATTTATGACCTTGTAATTTCATGACTTTATCACCTCTTTGACCTCCTTCTTTTCCCCTTCATTAACTAGGTATGCACACATAACTCTACTAGGATCTCAACAGTGCACAATCATCTTTGGGAGAAGAGGCTCATCAATGTATAGGGGAATTCTGTCCTTCTTCTATATGGTTCAAATCTTAGATTCTCCCCTTGTCATATCTCACTCTGCAATCTCATTGTCTATTCAAGGACATCTCACCCAACTTCCAATCTTAATTTTCTTCAACTATGTGTAACTTGAAATCATTATGGTTATCTTAATCTTGCATAATGAACACCATCATTATGGCGTTGTTGTTCAAGGTAAGTACATAGGGCTCTTACAGATATTGTCTCCCCTTGTCTTTGACATCAGAAGTATTCATGACTATCACAATCTTGTCTACCTTTGACATCAATGACAACTATTTTCCAACAAAATATGCCATAAATGTGCTTTGTGATAACATTAATTAGGAAAAAATGCTAACATGATGGAAAGTCAAGATCATGTTTATTGTTACGAATGGTATTATAGTTTATCATCCTCCATGGTACAAACTAGAGAGTAGAAGAATGCATATGATATCACCTTGTTAATGTGTTTTCTAGAGACAAAAGCATCTAATGAAAAAGCAGTTGAATGGAATGCCCTGGTGGAAGGAGGGTTTGGTGTAATATTATTGAATCATGGGATACAAATGTTAAAACATTTTGGTTTATCATTAGGATATATGGTAATACTTGGAAAAAAATGAAGAAATAAACTTGGTCTAAGATATTCCTAAGAGGGAGAGGATACAAAAAGGATAGTTATTTACCAATACCGTCCATCGACCCACTGGAACCTATAGAACATCGCCCTAAACAACACACTAAATATATGGATCAAGATGATAAAGGAGGCACTAGAATTCTGAATATCATTTGAAATAAATATACATATATGAGCATTGAATATAAATCTTTCTAAGTCGAAATAAATTTCAATCCTAATCTAGGGCTGACCTATACAAAAGATAAAAACTGATTTGGATGTTAAAATATAAAGATGATCTAACCTAAGTTGGTTCTCATAGCCAACATAGATAAAGGATATAGTTGACGTTGATTTGTGTAAATAGGGTTGGTTTACCTATACCAAGATGACAATGGAGTACCTAAATTTATTATGGCATGAGGAAACCCAGTATTGGAAGGGGTTTGAAGGCTAAGCTATCTATGGAATCCCACTTCTCCACTTGGAAATATCAATGAATAATTTATCGGAGGAGAATTGATTATTGAGGGACCTTTGTAGGCTAGAGGTTACAAGCGAAATACCTTTTTGATTATGTGTCTCATTTTTCTAGGGCTCGTGCCCCTTAGATTTTATACACTTAGCTTTAAAATACCCTACATTATATTGTGTCAGATTATTTAATTAAGAAAGAGGGATTTTACCCCCTTCATATGCTAGATAATATTATTTATTGTAATATGAAGTTGAGCCTTTATCTCGATAAATAGAGAGGCACTTTTTCTCATTCGGTCATAATTGGATTGAGGGAAATATCTTAGCAATTCTGAAATTTTTTAAATTTGTTGGAGTACCTTTGTCTTGGAGTTGTGCTATGGATGGAAGATTAAGTTGTCTTTATTGATGGGACTAACCGTGGATGATTTTTCAAGTTCGATGGGTGGTTCATGGTTGGGGTTTTATGGATGAGAATGGATTTACCTAGTAAGTGTTCTTTTGAAGTCTTTGTGGATTTATTCATTGAACATATGAAGTGTCGGTGTTCTTGTCAAAGTGGTGAAAGTAAATTTTTMTTGAATRGATATTATCTTGCAAACCCTGGGAAGGTTTTTAGTGGAYTACCTTCCCTTGATATTGTCTTTAAATCTTGTTAAAAKACATAAGAGGATTTTCTAGGGTTTTTAGTGGAATACCCTATTTGTCATGCTATAGTAGAATATCCTAAGGTTTGTAGTGGACTACCTTAGGTATTGCCCAATATCCATTTTTTGCCTTTTTCAATAGAGTCCCAAATTGACCCCATATACCCAATGAAAATACACTGATCATTAGTCCCCCCATCATTGTTCATACCCTAGAATTTACTAAAGCTATTTTTATTAGATTTACCCTTAACATCACTTTAAGATTCATTTCCCTAAGTCCTAGCAATCTCATCCTAGGGAAGTCCCCATTGTTCAAGATGTAGGAGAATCAACATGAAGAGAAGAAGAAGGTTGGTGAGGTGACAATGACACCCCTCTTAGTTTCACTTGAATCATACTTGACCTTTTGTAATTTATCTCTTTAAGTGTGTGTTTGTGTGGTAGTAATCCTCATGTGGTCCTAGCTTATGCAACTCCAAGAATCCTCTCTTAGCGCTTGAAATCAATCACCTACACACAAGAAAAATAATGCACCTTCCTCAAACTCATTTGGCATATAAAAAATATTAATTCCAATAATGTCTACTCTACTTTTCTCAAGAAAATGTAAATATGTGAATGTTTTCAAATAAAACACAAATAATTGCACACATTGGAGGGGAAAATATAATAGATTTATATATTAAAATATGAGAAAGTACAACAAGATGTTTACCTCGATACCATGTAACACTTTCTTAGCTCCAATCTATAAAGACTCACCCTTATCCCTCTCTCACAAATGTGGATGTATCAACAATCAACTTGGAAGACAGTAGCAAGAATGTCTCTTTGGTTATGTTATGGAAGAATGAGGCTAATATGAATGGACGATAACAATCCAATCCCTTTGCTTTGGACTTTGTTTATAGAATGACCGAGGAGGTTTAGATATAGGTTCAATGCTTAGTAATTAGTGGAAAAAATCCATGCAAAAGTTTCATGGCTGATGATATAATCATGGACAACCTATCTTTCGTTGGTCTCCTTGTAATTCCTCGAATCTAAAAGGTTATAGGGGTGATATTATATTGCAGTAAGGTAGAAATATATACTACAACAAGTGACCAGTCTCTTCTTGCATGAGGACAAGAAGTCACTAGATGCTCATATTTCTAGGAAAAGAGAGACCAAGCTCAAGAGTATGGTATTTTTTTCACAAACATCATGTGATTTCAATATATGACATCAGTAGGTGTCCTGTGAGGCCTAGAGTGAAAAATAGAGGTGTAACATATTCCCCCTAACATATATGTTCAGAAGATGAATTGATGGCCAAAATATATTACCAAAGTACATAAAATTTGTGTGGTAGAAGGAAGGAGATCATAGATAGAGGAAGTAAGAAGTACCTATAAATAATTGTTAACCAAATATATATCATCCTCAAGGTAGGCATACCCATGCTCAGATGTAAGAAAAATCATGGTCTCCAATATAATACACTTGAGATCCATGAAATGATATGTAATGCCATAGCCATGAAGAAATCCACTAAGGATCCATGTCATAGAAGAGATCATAGCCATGAGAAAATACACTATGGATCTATGTCACAATATATATGAGGAAGAAAACTAGCACCAATGATAGTGGAAATGCAATCTCTAAAGTAATCATAAAATATTTATATACTCCACCAAACCTTTGGATGGGAATCCTAAATGGGTGATTCCCCTAAACCAAAGTTCTTTACTCAAACCTTGTTGATGGTATGATTATACATCATGCGAAAAGATGAGATGATGTCGAGCAAGGTAGAAACCATGTGATTACTGGCAATTAATGAATATTGTTACCATATGTGAGGGGACCCACCAATAATGAAAATGGATCCCAATGTACCTAGTATAATATAGCAAGTGTGAATAGAGTAGATGATTTCAAACACTTTTAGAATCAATCGATCACTAGTAAATGAGTTAAACCCACTATTGATGGTGAGGAATCCTACCACTAAGGAATACAAGTTCTAATGTACTAATTGGTTTCTAGATCCCTTTACTAGATAAAGTGTTGGTGTCAATAGGAATATACCTATTGAAGCATGGCCTTAATGTATCCCCCATCAATTGACACAAAACAAACAATGAGGGACATTGTGAAGAGATAGAATCATGAGTACAATCGACAAAGGGATGGTTGATGTGAAATGTCAAAAAGAACGTAAAATGGTTGACTCGAGCTTCACTTCCCTCAAACATATAGAATGACATACTATTGACTTGGAAACACTGACTGAATAGAAGAAAAGGATATATTGCAATAATACATGAGGCATTGAAACACTCTCCATAGTGATTGGAAGAGAAACTAGATGAAGGAGTATATGACACATAATCATGGTATGATTCCTAGTAAATATATAGACCAATAGTAAGAAAAATATGCAAACAATTTCCATGTTCAAGGGTGACAATGATGGATAGTTGCCACTTTACTAAATATAGATCAATATAATTCGCATTCCCTTTTTTTGGTTTTTAGATTTTTTGGTATCTCCTTCATGGTTTTAAGAGTGCGAAAGTCTAAATAGAGATAAAAACATGCTTGATAGTGTATTTTCCATGGTTTCATGAGCATGTAAAAGATATAGAAGTATGGTTGATAGTGTCTTTTTCATGATGTTACAAGAATGTAAAAGAGTTAAAAGTGAGCTCATTTGCAGAAAATTGATTTTTTCATTGGCATGCAACTATTTTCCAAGCACATGGAATATACTTATGAAAATTAGACGCAAAAAGGTACTGGAAAAGTGATGTCCACTCATAGCACTGGTTTTGTCCACGGGTAAAGATCCCAAAAATGGAGGCAAATTAATGAAAGTGGAAAGAGGTCAAGAGTGATTATAGTGGCAGTAAGTGGGTGACGAGGAAATAACAATGTAGCAGTATGCACCAATGTTGAGAACAAACTTATACTAAGAGGAGGGGGTGAATTAGTATAAGACAATTTTTTAATTTTTCAAATATTCATCAACGATAAGAAAACAATCATATTGTAGAACATGGAACACAGGATTTACATGGAAACCCTTTCTACATAAAACCACAAAATTTCTCTTTATAATTATTTATAGGCACAAACATGCTATTAAAAATGTTTGTATGAACCAACCTACTGGATACACCAATCCTCACTTTTACAAATCCTTGTAGGTACCAAACTACTCTTATAGATCTTTGTAGACACCAATCTACTAGAGAAAGAAATCCCCACCACTAAGAAACAACTTAGCAAGAGACACCAATCTCGTACAAATATTTGTAGACACCAATCCCCACCACTAAGCACCAAATTTGAAAGAGACACCAATCTCTTACATATATTCATTGATACCAATCTATTGTAGACAACAATCCTCACCGCTAAGCACCAACTTATAAAGAGACACCAATATCTTTGTGTAAGTTGCAAAAACCTTCACCGACTCTGCTTGCTAGTTCTTCCTTCACCAGCTATGTTTGCTAATTTTTCCTTCACTAGCTCTTCTCAATACTTCTTCCTTCACCATGTTTCTCACTACTTCTTCCTTTACCAATTCTGACCAAAATTTCAATTTCTAAATGGTGACTTTCTAAAACCTTGTTATTTTGGGCATCTTCCCAAGAATGAACTTGTACAACATGCCACACATCCAATTTTGGAAATCTGATTCTGAAATTGTTACCTGAGGTAATTCTATATGTATCTTCTATTCTTTGAAATTTTCATTCTCAAGAGTCCCAAAAAAGAATTTATAGTGAAAATCCTAAGCTTACATGTTTGAAACTGATTTCAAGAGCATTCAAGAACCCTAACTTCCACAAGAAATATCTATGAAAGTATATAAAACCAATATCTAAAATTTGTATCAAATCTACACTAGTATCTATCATCTATCTCTACAATGTTTCAAGGTATAAAACATCCTAGAAAACAATTTATAGTGAAAGTTCCTAGATGAGTTGCTTGAAATGGATTTTAGGAGCATTCCTGAACCCTAACTTCCACATGGCATATCATTAAAATTTTAGCAAAGAAACAATTGAAATTTGTTAAAAATGTATACCAAGCTCTCTCTGCTTATTCTTTGCATTGTTTCAAGGTCTTGAACATCATGTAAAATAAGTTATAGAAAAAGTTCCAAGATGACCTGTTTGAAATCGATTTTAAGATCATTTAGTATCCCTAAATTCTACAGGGCCTATCCTCGAACATATATAAAAACAACATGTAAAATTTATACCACATGTACACAAAGATATATCCTCTCTCTCTGTAAAGTTTCAAAGTCTGAAACATCCCAGAAAATAAGTTATCATGAAATGCCAAGATGACCTGAAATTGTTTTCACAATTCAATCTTTACTAATCCATTTTTCACACCTAACTTTATCTCAATGCTTTCTATTTTTCTACCTTTTCATAAACCTTCATGAAGGTGCATGTCCCTTCATTAAATAATTAATTCCAAATACCATGGAAAAATACCTCAAATACCATGGGAAAGTACCCCAAACCATGGGAAATACCCCAAACCCATGGGTTTGAAACCACCATCTCACTTTTTACTTTTTCACATGGACCCCTTTTTTAATATACTTGTAGACCTATATATATATATATATCTTGGAAATTTTGTGTGTATTTTAATTCCATAATATGACATTAATTACATCATTAATCCTTTAACATCAATGCCAATAATTCCAACAATCTTCTTCTTTTTAATTGATGGAAATCCTGCAATGAAACACATAGTACACCATGCATAGAAATAATTGTCCCCCTTTCTACAAGTATCCTAGGAATAGAGAAAAATTCCCCCCTATCTACAACTCCCCCCCTTTGAAATCAATGGAAAAGGGATGCTCCCCCTGAACTTTTGCTTCTCTTTAAGCACTCAGTCGAAACTCCAATCAACTGTCATGTCAGGTCAATCCTCGTTCGACCACTTCCTATGAAATCATCAATATGTAAGAGGAATGTTTCATGATTGTATAGTTGATGTTACACAACGATATGAAATCTTCAAACAACTAGTTAAATTATTCAATGATCATCCATAAATCCAAAGACAATCTATCCTAGTAGTTGGCCTTGGTCCACAATTATTTCTTTCATTTCTCTTCTGCAAAGATCCAAAAGCATGATTACCATTCCTTCAATTTTTATGATGAGGATGATGAAAAGAAACATATTTTTGTGCTAGATGATCAAAGGAAGTAGGATTGGGCTCAAGCTCACTTACAAGAGAAAAACAACTTGACATATCGACAATGATGTCATATGTATGCTCAAATTATGTCATGTGAGGAACATGAAACTCATCAATCTGTTTAGCACAATCAATAATAGTTTTATCTTCTAGAAAACTAGTATGAACTCCACCTACAACAATTAAAACTTCCCTAGTTCTAGCAAGGCCAATTTTAGGTAGGGAGGGAACATCAACATCATATCCAAGATGAATATTAATTAATGGATACCTTTGAAAATTGATTATATCATATAATATTTTAATACTCTTTTCAAACTTCAATCTTATATTCAAATTAATAGTTGTTTTCTCTAGTTCCTTTCGTAAGAAAACAATTTCATATTCTAGCTCTTCATAATTTCGTTCCTTTTTCTTCGATTGGATTCTCACCACTCCTTCCATCCTTCTTTCTTCTTATAATTCAACATTTAGTTTAACCATGGTACTTTCTATTTCTTCAAGGTTTTTTAACATTTTTGGATTTCAAATCATGATCCTCTTCTTCATATTTCTGAAGCTGTTCCTTCTGTTTCAATTTTTTTTTCCTAAGATTTTTTTTTTTTCCTTTTTCTTTTTCAAGATCCACTTCTCCTTCTATTTTGGCATTTTCCTATTTTTAATCCATCATATCTTTCCCTTTGTATTAGTTTTCCAAAGTATTAGTTTCCATTTCCATGTGTGCTCCTGAGATATAGCTTCCAGTGGTTAGACTATTTTCGAAAGAACTAGATCTGATATCAAAAATTTTGAGCACACACTTATACTGAGAGAGGGGGTTAATCAGTATAAGACAATTTTTTACTTTTTCAAACATTCATCAACCATAAGAAAAAAATCGCACTGCAGAACATGGAACACAATATTTATGTGGAAACCCTTTTGGGAGAAAACCACACAACATATCTTTATAATTCTTTATAGGAAGAAACCTACTTTTACAAATATTTGTATGCACCAACCTACTGTAGAAACCAATCCCCACTATTACAAATCCTAGTAGGAACCAACCTTCTCTTATAGATCTTCATAGACACTAATCTAGATGAGATACCAATCCTCATCGCTAAGAAACAACTTAGCAAGAGACATCAATCACTTACAGTTATTGATAGAAACCAATCTACTAGAGACACCAGTCCCCACCGCTACTAATCAACTTAGCAATATACACCAATATCATACATATATTCATATACACCAACCTACTGAAGACACCAATCCCCACTGCTAAGCACCAAATTAGCAAGAGACACCAGTCCCCACTTCTAAGCACTAAATTAGTAAGAGACACTAATATCTTTGCATGGGTTGTGCCAACCTTCACTGAGTCTACTTTATACTTCTCAATTCATCAGTTATTATTGTGTTGGCACAGGGGCAGACCCAGGGTTCAATGCTTCAACAACGCACCAAAAAAACCCTAACTACTAGCCCTTTCGGAAACACCTGCGAAGCAGATGAAGTCTCACCTGAGGTAGAGGCAGGGGGGTTGTAGGACTCACGTGTCTACAACCAAGCTGGGACACATACATGTGATTACAACACTTAACCGAGCACTTAGCAAACAATATGCATTAGATTATGATTCTCATTCACATGGCAGATTAACCCTTATTACATATCAACGTAGTAACTATCAAGATCAAGCACTTAAAATCATTTAGCACATAGCCTTAACTCAGATCTAGAATTCATTTATCTTTACTACCATCAAGCACTAAGCAACAACATTTGATGCATTCATTATACATAACAACAACAACACTAATAAAATAACCACATAAACAAAATCGCACAAAGCACATCATGACACAGGATATATATGGTTCACCAGAGTGTGAGGCTACGCCCACCAAATTATTCTTCTTCTTTATTAGTCTTCAATCTTATTACATTCATCTTCTTCTGTGCACAAAGCCACAGAGCCCAAATTCACAGAGGACAGGAGATCTACGAGATGCGCACTAGTTCCTCCTTCCCAAAACTAGGTCAAGGCACATAGTGAAATCCTTAGTAGCACAAAGCAACTTACAACACACTTGCACTTATCTCCGCAAGCCTTAACATACTCTTTGCATAAATCCAACTAGTCATGCACTAAGTCAATCACCATCTATATTGCTTATCTACTACTTATTGATACATTTACAAAAAGGCCTAAACATGGGTAAACCCATGGGTCGACATCCCATAACCCGTTACATAAACCCTAGTAAACCCTTTGTTGGGTCCACAAGCCCGCAAAATAAGTGAGATCCCACAATCTCAGCTCCACCTGGGTGCTCCATCTTTGACCAGCCTATCGAAGTCCCAAAAGTGGTCAAACACGACCAATGTTTCCTCAAAACTTGGTCAAAGGCCAAGAATCCCCCAACAGTCACATGTGACTCATCCTGAGTCACTCAAATCTGGGCAACCCTGCTTCAAAGGCCTCAACCTTAGATTGAGATGCCTCGAATTGTTTCATCACCAAAGCTTCCTACTCGACGAATTTACGAGTCGCTTGCTTGGTAACAGGCCCTTCTAGGCATTGTTCCATTGTCGCAACTACTTGGTCTAGCTGCGAGGCTTGACCTTCAATCTCTTAAAAATCATGTAGGCTTCGCCCTGCACTAGTTGTAGTATCTCTGTAACCTCCATGACTCTGCTCTAGATGGTAGTAACCTACTGCTGGACTGTGCATGGTTCCTGTGATCCTTTCATCTTCTCGACTGCAGTGAGCATCTTCACTTGTGCCTGGAGGGTGGATGCCTGTTGCTGCACCTCTTGGAGTTGTGCTTCTAGTTTCCTCAACTTTGGATCTTCTGCGAGGCGTTCATAGGTCTATGCACTATGATCACTCAATTGCTTACATTCTGAGGCGACTGCCCTGATCCTTCCAACTGCACTCTTAGCTGCTTCCTCCCTTTGGTCACGCACTTCTTGGGGAATGCTCGACACTGCATGAATCTATAACTCTATTACTCTTGCTTGAAGGTGTTGAATAGCCTTAGCGAGCTTCCCCACATGAATCTCGGTTTCCTCTTCTTCCTCCTATTCCAATCCCGACACATAGCGAAGTGTTGTAGTCACTGCCTCTTTGACCGCAGTCTTCTCTGTGAGCAACTAGTATTTTTCTTTTTGTACCTTTGCATTGTCCTCCTCGAACATCGCCCTAATTTCATCTTTCTCCTTTTGCGCAACTCGAAGTTTCTCTAAGATCTTCTCCTTTTCTTGCTTCAAGGCTTTTGTAGCCTACTCTTTTTATTCTTGGACTCGTTGAAGTCGAGCCTCTGTTGCATCTTCTAGCCTTCATAATTGGATTGGATCATCCCCCAATTCTGCAATCTTCAACAAAGAATGTGTAGTAGGTACTACGCGGCTCGAATGGATGGCTTGTTGTATGTCCTTGAGCTCTTTCTCGATTCGTTCATACAACGTCTCCTACTTCACTCCATGTCTCTGCAACATATCCTCTAAAGCTTCCTCCATGGCTGTGATGATTATGCTGAGATCATCCTCTATGAGCATGTTCTCTGACTGAGGCTTATTGGTGGGGGTCTTCTTTCATGTTGAGGGTTTCTGCGGAGAAACCTTCATTTTCTTAGGTGTTTCAGCCTTGGTAGGGGGATCCTTCGGTGGTGTAACTTCACCTTTGTCGTTGTTTTCTCCTTCTTCCCCTCCTTCGTGGTTCACTTCGTCTCTTCCTCCTCTTGTGGGTGAGTTAGGCCTACTTTCCTCAGAGGCACTATCCTCCTCATCAATTTCTATGTTCTTCACTTCCTGCTTTTTCTTATTTTTCTTGGCGCTGCTCTACCCGACATGCTCAACCCGGGTGACCAAGGGGCCTCCAATGATGTCAGGGTCAGAAATTTCTGTATCCTCAACTGGTACAAGAAACTTTTCTGGCCATTCTTTGGAGATCTCCTCCATATCTTCGATAGTCAGCTTATAATAGTACTGCAGTTCCTCCTTACTCTCATCCCTGCGCACGGTGATGCAGATAAAGTGTCGATCTGTGTGGAACTTCGCTAGCATTCTGTACTGGTGCAATGTATTTGGTCTCATGCATGGAAATGCCTCAATAGCATGCTTCAACTGCTGGTAGTAGGCATGGAAGACCGTGTTCGACTGCCACTGCTTCAACTTGTCATTTGTATACCACAAGGTGGCGAACCTTGCGGCCAATGATTCTGATGGCTCAACTTCTGGAAATGTCTCTCTTTCCAACATCTGTCAAGCGACAAATGAAATTAATACCAGTAACCAACTGAAATGGAATTCATAGCCTTGATCCTATGCTTCGCAACAGTCTTTCTCAAGATCATTGATGAGGTAACTCGCCGAGTTCATTTGCATTCCTTCTATGTACTTCCCTACGAGGTCTACTACGAATCCTGTGACCTTTGTCGGGTGGTTCTTTATGACGTGATTGCTATATATAAGCTAACAAGCTAGGTGCATTGTGCCATCCTGGATGGAGGCTACCTTGTATCCTCTCTTTCCCTTTTCTACATCACCATAATCCTCCTTTATGTGTTGTGCTAGGAAGCGATCTGAAGTCTTCCCTGGGTAGAACTGTTGAGGGTCTAATCCCTGCATGCTTAGTCCTTTGAGCAGGTGTATCAACTCTGGATCCATAGTCACGTGCCTGTCAAGCCATAGATATCCTCCATGATAGCATGAAAGGAGGAGTTTAATGAAAGATTTAACCTCCTAATGTCGTCCAAAGTGAGTAAGCTTCATCACATTAAGTATCGTTGATTGTGCGATATCCTTAATCCATGGTTGGGAGACTATGTGTGGATTCTTCCCAATCATTCTCATCAAATACCTATGTGGAAAGAGCATCACGTAGTTCTTCCTTTCTCTGAGGTTAAAGTCATTGTTCTTCATAGATGGGATGTGTCCTAACTGGGGTCCAACTACACGTATCCCCTTTGGGATGTACGCAGTGATCAACATGTACTCAAATTCATGCGAGATATTATTGTGGTTCATTGCACCAACCAAAGGCAGTATGCACTCCGACAAGACCGATAGGATCTGCTTCGCGTTATCCATATCGTCACAGTGTTTTATTCATTTCTCATTAGTGTGACTAGAGCACCATCTAGTCGAGGGGGATGCTTCCCATCCACTAGTCAATGAATCCTATATTCTTACAGACATGACTCTCTCAGCCACAAGGTCTACAAGAATATCCTCCACAGACTTCACTAACGCTCTTGGTTTGCCCGACATTCACACTTGTAACTAAATAGATCGGGTAGGCGAGTAGACAAGTGAGGTAATCAAATGGATGGTTAGGTCTAGAAATCACAGTGTGATGTGCAATCAATTCTCTATTAGCTCGGATAATCACGGGTGGAAAAAAGTGGTCCCGACGCAGCGTCTAATGGGTTAAATAAGAAAGCATCATAACAGATTCCTCCAATGGGCAGGAATGCGTCCATCAATGCGAATCTGTCCATTATGGCGTGGTTTCAATGGTTCATTCACTCATAACTTCATTTTCTATTTGTTCTGTTGCATCATGCTAATGGTCGAGGCACCTCCAACGGTCATATAGCTTTGTCCTGGTGAAGTCCCATTCTGCGTGGTTCTGCTATTCTGATGAGGTTCAAGTTCTCTAGATCTGCCTCCTGTGAAGTCTTTTCTGGAACGCCCCATACTTTTTCTAACTTGGCTTTCTTCTTACTAGGCTTCCTTGTCTTCTTTCCTGTGATCTGTGTCTCTGGATTCCTTTTTCCATTTTTATCCTTATCTTTTCTTAGCATGGTAACTTCGCTCTGTCAATGTTTTTTCAAAGGGTTCGAAGGTAATACCTCATTTCTTATTAACTCTAGGGTAGGTATTCTTCTTTCTTTCATGGGTAGGTCCTTCAAAACTTCTTGCGCTCTTTCAAAGTTGACAACTAGTTCTCTTTGATTCTGCTGCTTCGACTCAATTTCTCGTTCTTCTATCAGTCGATCTATTATTCTAGCTATGAAATCCCTTAGTTCTTGATTTTTCTTTTCTGTAGCTTCTTCCTCTGCTTTCCTTCTTATCTGATCTTCCTAAATCCAAGTCTTTCCTAATAAAAGTGGAAAAGGGCATTGTTCTCAAAAAACCTAATAACTTCAAAGTCCTCTTTTGTCGATGTTTCATGAGAAATCATAGGTATATTAGTAACTCTTCCACATAGGGTTATCATATTTCTTTTAAACAAGCCTATCCTTCCCAATGAAGGTATCATAGCAGGTTTTCCCAAAATTTTCCAAGTGCTTTCTGCCATACTGTTCACATGTGTTTCTTCATCTAATACACAGTCAATGTCGAAGTCTTCTATTCTTGTGACTATGCATTGTTTTTCTTTCAGGATCTCTTGTAAACTGATGTCTTTGTGATCATCCATTACTTCTTTTAACTGTATTAACATATTCTCTAGCTCTTTTTCTGTATGATTCTTTAACATATCCTTAGTCTCTTGACCGTATTTATAGTTTTCTTGTCCCATGTTCATCTTTTCAACTTTAGCAATCATCCTTGGGCAATCCTCAACTTCATGACCAATAGCTTTACAACAAAGACAAAGAGGACCTGTACCAGGGCATTCCTTAGCAAGATGTCTTGATATTTTGCAATTATAACATAGTTTCAATCCTCTCTTTATTTTAAACAAGCTCCAGCCTTTCCTATATTGGGCACTGGTATCATAGTGCTAGACTTGCAATCTGCAAAAATTCTTTTTAGGTTCCTGCATCCACTTATTAGTCCAAAAATTCTTTCTATGCATAGGAATAACATATCTTTCTCTATTTCTATCAAATTTATTCAGATGAGCTCTTTCTTCTAACTATGCCCTAGTTTTCAGACTAGAAAAAAATATATCAAACATACCTAGATTCATACTTTCGAAGCAAAAAATTCCACTTATCTTACCCTTACCAAAGCACAAAGCTTTAAGATCTTACCTCTTTTCTTCAGATCTGGTTTCTTTCTTAGAATAGAGCTTCACGAGTTAAGTATAATACTGTGCACTACAAAAACAGATCTACGCACATAGATTTCTCTTTTCCTCAGTTCTCATCAATGACAGTTTCAGTTCCTAACAACAGAACCATTTGTTGGCATAGGGGCAGACCCAGGGTTCAATGCTTCAACAGTGAACCAATAAAACCCTAACTATCGACCCTTTCGGCAACACCTGCAAAGCAGATGAAGTCTCACCCAAGGTAGACGCACGGGGGTTGTAGGAATCAGGTGTCTACAACCAAGTTGGGACATAGATATGTGCTTACAACACTTAATAAAGCTCTTAGCCAAAAATATGAATTAGATTATGATTCTCATTCACACTGTAGATTAATCCTTATTACATATCAACGTAGTAACAATCAAGATCAAACACTTAAAATCACTTAGCCCATAGCATTAGATCAGATATAACATTCATTTATCTTTAACACCATTAAGCACTAAGCTACAATATTAGATGCATTCATTATAACAACACTAAGAAAATAACCACATAAACAACATCGCAAAAAGCACATCAAGACACAGGATATACGTGGTTCACCGTAGTGTGGGGCTATGCCCACCAACTTCTTCTTCTTCTCTATTAGTCTTCAATGTTCTTACATTCATCTACTCATTTGCACAAAGCCACAAAGCCCAACTCCGTAGAGGACAGGAGATCTATGAACTATGCACCAGATCCTCCTTCTCGAAACCAGGTCAAGGCATAGATCCAACTCCTTAGTAACACAGAGAAACTTACAACACACTTGCACTTATCTCCGCAAGCCTTAACATACTCTTTGCATAAAGCCAACTAGTCATGCACTAAGCCAATGGCCCTCTATATTGCTTAGCTACTACTTATTTATACATTTACAAAAAGGCCTAAACATGGGTAAACCCATGGGATGACATCCCATAACCCATTACATAAACCCTAGTAAACCCTTTACTGGGTCCACAAGTCCGCAAAATAAGTGAGATCTCGCGATCTCATCTCCGCCTGGGTGCTCCATCTTTGACGAGCCTATCGAAGTACGAAAAGTGGTCAAACACGACCAATGTTTCCTCAAAACTTGGTCAAGGACCAACATCTTGCTACTTCTAGATTCATCAGGTATGCTTGCTACTTATTCCTTAACTAGGTCTGCTCACTACTTCTTCCTTCACCAGGTCTTCTAACTACTTTTTCCTTTACCAAGTCTGACCAAAATTCGAATTTCCAAATGGCAAGTTTCTCAATCCTTGTTGTTTTGGGATTCTTCCCAAGAATTAACTTGTACAACAAGAAACATATCCAATTTTGAAAATATGATTATGAAATTGTTACCTGACGTAATTCAGTATGTCTCCTCTATTCTTTGAAATTTTCACAGTTTGAAGAGTCCTTGAAAAGACGTTATAGTGAAAATTCCAAGCTAACCCATTTGAAACTGATTTAACTAATCAGGAACCCTAACTTCCATAGAGAATATCTCTGAAAGTATAGATAATCAAATTTTTGAATTCATACAAATATACACCAAGATCTCTCCTCTGTCTCTACAAAGTTTCAAGGTCTGAAAACATCCTGTAAAAAACTTTATAGTGAAAGTGCCAAGATGACCTGTTTGAAACTGATTTCAGGAGAATTCAAAAACCCCAACTTCCATACGGAATATCTCTGAAAGTGTAGTGAACTAGAATATGAAATTTGTATCACTTGTAGATAAAGATCCCTCCTCTATATCTACAAAGTTTCAAGGCCTGAAACTTTCCATAAATAAGTTATATCAAAATTTCTATGATGACCTATCTGAAACTGATTTCAGGATCATTCAAGAACCCTAACTTATGTACAAATAGGGATCATTTTCACATTCACCTTTGTGAAATTTTCACTTCTTGACACTTTTGGCCTAAATTGCAAGATATTCAACAGATGCAATTCCATTTCATCTAGACTAGGTAAGAACAAGATCATGTGTTTGATTTTTAAAGTTTAGAATTTTCTTCTTTTTTATGGATTTTTTGGAGATTATGTTTTGGCTATGTATTTTATATACATATGGTTTGGATATTATTTATGACTTCAACTTATGTGATTGGAAATCCATGTTCTTCTGTACATGCATGTTTGTGTTAATACTTAATTTAATGTAACAAATTCCAACATATCCAGTCCCAGTGAACTAACGTGGGTGTGCCTATGATGAGGGCCAAGGGGATCCTATTGACATATGCAAATCAAGCACCAAATGAAAAACATCAAACTGAATCAACCCACATGTAAAAATAAAAAGGACTCACATCACACACCTCTGTACAAGGCACCTTGCATCCTTATGGTTTACACAAAGTAGATCATATTTCTAGGCTCAAGGAAAGGCTTCCTATTGTCATTTATGAACTCATGGGATATTTTTAGCGTTATATGGAACACCATGCCCTGACCATGGCACATAGAATCAAATTTATATGTTCCTAAATCTTCATGATTTATGTCATAGACTAGAACCAAGTCACTATCATGAACTACACAATGAAAAATATGGTGAGTAGTCGTACAAGATATCATATCTCCTTAGGTATGTTCTCTTTCCTTTCTTTCGAAAGTTAGTTACTGTAGGTAGCTAATTTCAATCAACTGTTTAATTAAAGTTTGAGAGAAGTCTTTTAGGGAACTACTTTGTTGTGGCCTATGACCTAAAGCCATAAGACTTATATTTCAGTAAAAAAGACATCAATAATCCTTCCATATGATTGTCCCCATAGAAATTAGTGCCCCCAACATGACTTCCCCCAGAGCTAGTAAAAACACTAGATGCAATACTAGACCCACTATTAACATTCCAACAAAATAAGAAACCATGATCTGGTATCACTGAGCTACCTATAGGAATGTCATAAATAGGTGTAAACCTTGTTCGAATAGTAAAACCAAGGCCTCCCCCCCCCACTAAATACAAATATGGATGTGGGAACTTGGAATGATGTAACGGGTGTACTAATGTAGGGTATATTCATGGAAGTAAATTATGTAACTAGTGGCATATCCCAAATGGAATAAATGGATGTCATTGACATATATGTGGGAGTACCTATCCCATTGATAGATAGTAAGTAAGAGGTCAAAGATACTACTCTTGTAAAATTAGGTGACAAAGGAATATGTCCTCCCATGATAGATGAACCACTGGTGCCTAACATCATATGAGGATTGTGAAAAAATGAGAATGAATCATCAAAAGGTCTGCAAACTCCACCACATATCACACCCATATCAAATCTAAGATTCAAAAGGTAAACCTTTGGACAAAGGGGCCTTTTGAAAACCAAACACTTCGGGGATGTCAAGTCCCCATGACCTAGCCAGTGAAGGTGTGATATATAATGATAGTACCCCACATGTAACAACCCTTACTGGTGCAAGAGGGGAATTAAAACAAGGATTCAACATCTTCCTCAGGTACCGCAAGTACATCCCAGTCCTAGTCACATTTGTGATTCCTTAGGGAAGGTCGCTATGGATGTCGCTTTGAAATTAGTGACCAGGAAAAATAATCATGGGTCAGGACCACACGTTTTGGTAGGTAAACAAAGTATGAAATTTTAGAGAGAAGTGATAGCAATTCCCTCCAAAACCCTCATACACATAGTAGTCCAATGGACACCAAAACAATTGAAGAGGGGATATCAATTCACTTTCCCTAGTTCCATATTGCGCTTGACACCTATGTTAGAGGTCCTTCCCCAGGAATATTTTCTGGCTACTAATGGATTTGAAATCTCTCCAATGAATTCCTAGTTTCATTTTTATGTCCTAGGAGATTTGTCTCTCCAATCATACAGTAAGGCCCTAAGTCATTTTCTATTTTCATTTTTTAAAAATAAAAATGTCTAGTTAATTTTAAATTAAGAGATTTTATTTGTAATGTTTGTTTCTTACTTAAAGGGTATGGAATGGACATAGTGGTGTTATTAACTCTTTCTAATCAAAACATGAAAAATGCAAATGCACTTCTTTTTGTTTTGATGGATACTAGTCGAGGAATGGAAAATAGATTATATTTTTCTCCAATAGCAATCACTTAAATCCAAATGGGATACCAAAATGATCCAAAACAATCCATATCCAAACAAGTCAAATCAACACTCCAATACAACTTTCAAATGAAAGCCCAAAACACAAGACAAAAGCACCTTGCAATGCAATTTTCATTTTAATTTCACTAATGTGATAAATGAAACTAAATATGAAAGGAACAATCAAATCAGAAAATGAAATGTAGAATAATTTTGACAAGGTCATTATTTGCAACCCAAAACACATGCAAATCACCCAAGGATGATATGAGATGCAATTTTTATTTTATTTTTTATACCATGGGAAGAAGAGTGAAAAAATCCATGAAAAATTTGTTCTAAAATGTCATTGGTCAAAGAATAGGTTCCTTAGGCTTCAAAGGAAAAACCCCAGAAAAAATTTCACAGAATTTGAATGTTTTCTACACCCTGCAATCCCTTTATTTTGCACCTTGTAGGACCAGTCTTGGGTTTCCTTCATAAAAGTGGTGACTAGAAAGGTCTATTCACTAGTTTCCTTTATAAAATTATGATCAGTTGTGAATCTTACATATAAAAGAAGTGAACTTTGTCCAAAACATAATAAACTGCAAATTTTCTAGCTAGTCATAGGTTGTTCTTGATCAACAAGTGACCAAAGTATCCAGTCATGACTTGTATATAACAAATACATGACCAATCGTAAATGTTAGTGGAAATAGTCGTGACCCTGGGGGGAAACACACATCAATGAAAAACTCACATCCCATAACTTAGTCAAATATGAAAATGAAATGCACCATAACGGTACCAAGGTCATCATTCGCAAAGAAAAACAAATGCAAATGAAACAAGAAAAATGATGAATAGTATGTGAGACTTGTAGATCCACTTGGTAAAAAGAAATGGAAGAATACACACATATATAAGCACCTATTGGTTAGTTATAGAACACGTGCAACCTCCCTAGGCCAATCTTTAGCCAACTGAGAGTAAACTGAGCAAAAATCTCAAAAAACTCATTGACAGGACCCGATAGTGACTTGTATTTGAGAAATAAGAAACCAAAAAGGTGTAATCACTCGTCACAAACTTGAAGAAAGTGATAAATCTCTTTTGTTGGGGAAAAAAATGCAACGAAGAGAAAAAATTAAGAAACTTAACAAATTAAGCCCAAATCTGAGTTGTTTTAAGGTTTCAAACACCGAAACAGAAACAAAAGATAGTGTTGGGCTACTATAAACTTTTATAAATAGAAAATGACCATGGGAACTTATTAAATCTAGGGAATACAAACTAGGATATTCCCTAATGGAGTCACCAAATCTGTTATTAGAGAATAACACATAGATATAAGTAATATCTCTCACTGACTTGACTAAGGTCAGTGATAGAAAGGTGATAGACCATTATGAATTTTAACACTAGATCACATATTTGTACATTTGGATTATGATAACAAGAAGAGAGGACATGCCTTATATTTTACCAAGGTTTGTCATTGTGTAATCTCAACTGATGTAGCTCCAAGGCTCCACTCATAGATACTACAACCAGTCACCTGCACACAAGCGACAACATACACCTTCCTCAAACTCATTTAGCATAAAAAGAATATAAATTATAATAAGATTTAATCTACTTTACTCAAGAAAAAGTAGATCTTATAATGTTTGAAAATAAAACACAAACAATTACACACATTCCAAAGTAATATATATAT
>JASDQU010014650.1:59542-72317 GCA_032191745.1 Picea mariana | reverse complement strand
ATGAATATATAGCTAATTACCATAGGATGATATTCATTTGATCCGCCATCAATGTGCCCATATTTCCTACAATGTTTTGTAGCTGTTGCTATTAAAATTCTTACGGGACGTATGAGGCAACATTTTTTACAAGGGAAATAACATCTACCATCACCCTTTTCACCCGCTTTACTTTTTCCCCCACCTCTAACTATATTCCGCAACATTCTTCCGCACAACTTCTGCACAAAAATACCCTTTCGGAAGCGTTGTTGTTATAGCAAGATTGTCGCAACATCTTTAAATCGTCAAATATTTATAGTTCAATTTTAGGTCACAATCATTGCAATTGCAATGACCGTGACCTAAAATATTTATTTATTTTTACCTATTTATTTGTCATATTTAACATTCACTTATAACGTTCACTTATAATGGGCATTCGTCTCTCTTGCAACAAACGCTGACCATATTAATTTAGACAAAGTACATTCGTCGAGATAACGACGAATACATGGTGGATTTAGAAAAAAATTGAATAATTGAACTTTTTCTCTTGAATGTTGCAACGAAAGAGTACTTTCGTCGCAAGTAGTCATCGCAAATTTTTCAATATGTAGTAGTGAGTTCTGGGGGGGAAATGAACTAGTTGCAACCATCCTACCTTGTTTTATGAGGTTGTTTCTGAGAGTTTTCAGTTGGTTAAGGGATTGGTTCAAACTACCCTCTATTCAAGGAAAGGTCAATCTTGTTGGTTCATCCAAATCCTCATTTGATCACATCCTCTCCTCAAAACTATCCTATGGCTGTGATGCCTCAATTCATATATAATAGAGACCATTCTTGAGTGAAAAGGGGGAGAAGTTAGAGCATCATACCTATTATTTTGCGATATTCAAGGGGATAGAAAGGAGAGCTTGGAGGAGCTACTGCAACATCGAGATTGAGATTATAAGTGCTTTACTATTGATTATTTTACATTAATATATAACTTGGCATATTCCCATCATGCCTATGTGCTCACTATATGCATGTACATTGTTTTCTAATTCATCATAGATAGATCTATTATTTTTAACAATATATTGGAAGAAGAAGGAGGTATTTATTTGTTCCTTGCAGTATTTCTCCTACACCAAGAGCTTGGACATAAATATCAAAGGTTAGAGCAACGAGGACAACCGATGGAAAAAGGGTAAGTCATCAATCCTTTTCTTCTCATTCTAATTGTTGATGTGTAGAATAGATCTAGGGGGAATGTAGTAAACCATTTGTTACCTTCTATCTTTGATCAAAGGGATCTTGATCCAAGGGGTGTTTCACCCGTCCGCAGGTGAAACTTTTCCACAACACTCATCCATATTTTCATTAGGTTGGGGAGGCCCCTCACCAACATATGAGCCAACATATTCAAAATAATAGACAACATAATTATACATTCTAAACAAAATCATATAATAAATTGCATGTGCATTAATTAAGACAAAAAATATGCAACTAGATTAATCTAAATACAATTACAATATTACCTCGCTTATCTATTAGATCGTCATGGGTAAAAAATATGTCCACGTGTCATTTTCAGTTCATCTTAACATATGGATATTGTATTTGATAAAGGATGTGATCATCCACACTAGCTAATAGATCCAAAACCTATAAACTCATCAACCTAAATGAGTACTCTTCCTAGTCTCTCTTGGGTAACATCTCCCCCCACATGTGCCTATGCACATCATTGGTAAACCTAGGGGGGAAATGGTCGAATGTTAGATAAGTCACTAGAAACCTCTCAAAAAACAAAGTAAATTGATCTAACTAAAAGAGGAAAATATGTCTTCCCTCAAACACTCTATGACAATGATCCAAAGAAATACAAATTTGTCATAAAATAATGGAAAACACCCTAATCAATGAAGGCTCATGAAATAAACTATCTACATAGTACATCAGTGGGAAACTAATATGATGTCCATAAGAGGTATAGTGTGCTAGTGTTTTCATCATAAGAGACACACACCTATCCTACTTTTCTATGAAATATTGTAAACTCAACTACACCCCAATGATTAGGAAGTAATTTGGGCCAGTGATGGAAACACTAACATATCTCTCCACATATTTCAATTGGGTATCTCCCACAATGTTGGGAAATGTATTAGGGAAATGGGAAAACCCCCCTCCCTCCTAGACAACTCGATGATAAAATAAAAATCCTTCTCTACGGGTTGTTGCCACAAATCAGGAGCAACCTTGAAGGTTTCCTACCATGATCTCAATGATGAATCAACTACTTCAGTAAAACTATGTTCTCCTTAAGGGCGTTAGCCTCATCATAAAAATTGAGGTCATCAAGTGGTTGGAGTTTCCAACAACACCATATCCACAGTCGTACACCATTGAGTGGCTCATCCAAGGATGAGATCTCTGCATTAGCCAACAGTGTCGTTTGCCCTATGGGATCAAGCCCTTCAAGGAAGAGGTATTGTGTGACGTTTACCCACTTGAAGTTTGTAATGTCATTTTAGGCCAGCTATATATGTTGAAATGTCATGTTGTATATGATTCTAGACCTAGTAGTGTCATTTTTAATGTGGGCAAAAAACTATACAAGATAATAGAAGTAGGTCCACCTACCACAATTTCTTTGATCTCATCTAAGTAGTGCAGGAAGGTCATATCCCAGACTTGGAAATTTTTCCTCTTCATGATCCAATATTAGAGTAAGTGGATGGTCACTGCCACATCCATGGCCTTCACACAAGGCTCCTTTATGCAACAGAATCAAGTGTACAAAGTCATGGAAGAATACCGAGAAATCTTCACCTCATTTATTATGGTGATTCTACACTGCCAGGTCAAGCATTCGATTGAGATGACGTCTAGAACACTTTTTCCTAATGGGCCAGTGTATTGATGTTCTCTCTTAGAAAATGGGGAAAAAAAGCATGATATTCAAGAGCTGCCCCAAAAAGGGCACATTCGACCATGTTCCTCACCCTATAGAAGCTATGAACAAAATCACAGTCATGAATTGGTACCCAATTCCTTGAATTGAAAAAATTCTTGAATAGATAAAGGGGGGGAATTAATTTAATAAGATTGATCTGAAGTATTGATACCACCAGTTCCCCATAGAACAAACTAATGTATGGAATATTTATTTCAAGTCTAAAGAATGTATTTTTGAGTCATTGGTCATGCCCTTTGGCTTGACGAATTCCCCAACAACTTTCACGAGGTTGATGGATGACATATTGTAGCCCTTCACCAATTCCTTTGTGGTTGTATATTTGGACGAAATCCTCGTCTTCAACAAGATTTGGGAAGAACACTTGAAACACATTCAACATGTCCTCCACACTTTGTGGAAACACAAGTTGTATGTTAACTTAGAGAAATTATCCTTTGGCATGAACAAGGTGAAATACCTCAGATACATTGTAGATGAGCATGGTGTGCATGTGAATCCATCCAATATCCAAGTAATTTGTGACTGATCAACCACTAAAATACTGATCGAGCTTTGGATCTTCCTAGTCGTTGCCAACTTCTATCGTAGATTTGTATTTGGATTCTCCCATATCGCATGGGATATCAACCAAGTGACTAAGGGTGGTTTCAAAGCCAAATTTGTGTGGGGAAGACCACAAAAAAAATCCCTTGATGATATGAAACATCACTTATGCTCAGCCCCGATCCTCACCTTACCCGATATGCAACAACTATTTGATATTGAGATAGATGCTTTCAATTATGTTGTTGGTGTCGTTCTCACTTAGCACAGCCATCCAGTGGCCTATCATAGTGAGGCACTCTGATATTTCATCCGTAAGTACCCCACCTATGACAAATAAATGTATTACATCATACACACTTTCCACCAATGTAAGAATTACATTATGGGGAAGGAGTCAATCATCCATGTGGATCACAAACCTCTGCAATTCATGCAGACACAAGGAAATTTGCAGAATAACCGCCATCAAAAGTGGTCCACATACTTGTAGTAGTTTCACCTCAACATTAAGTATAATAAAGGGAGAACCAATCACGTTGTTTGCTACCTCAGTCGACCTCCAGTTGTAGAGATAACCATGGTGCTTGATTCATGTGGAAATGAGACCTTCGAGTGGTACCACCTCTATGAGAATGATCCCGACTATGCTACAACCTACCAGATGTTGGGAATAGGCAGGAACATTGCCAAATTCCATTTTTAGGATGGATTGTTATGCCATGTGGGTCATCTATGTGTTCCTTCAAGTGAGCATGCAAATATGATTTGGGAATCCTACTACAATTGGGTGGCATAACACTTTGACATGGAGAAGACAATGGTAGTACTATAGAAGTATTTCTATTAGTCAAAGCTCTGATAGGATGTTAGTAAATATATCATATCATGCACTTCCTACTCCATTTCCAAGCCAACAATTAAAAAACAAGGAATGTACACCCCTATGCCTACTCCTAATGATCCTTGAGAATCCATATTGATGGACTACATGTCAAGTCTCCCCTCCACCAAGCATGGAAATGACTATGTATTTGTGGTTGTTGATTGATTTGTTAAGATGGCCATTATGACTTCGTGAAAGAAGAGTATCATAACTGAGGCCACTACCAAGATCTTCTTCGAGCATGTATGGGTACATTTTGGACTACCACAAACCATCATATCAGATCAAGACAACATATTCTTGAGCACATTCTATTCGAGCCTCCGGTCACTATTATACACCAAGCTCACCAAATCCAATGCCTTCCACCCTCACATTGATGGAAAGACACAGGTCATCAATAGGATGATCTTTCATCTATTGTACATGTAAAACTCCAAGCATACACACACATGGGTTGAGAGCCCTCCTTATGTCCAACAAAATTGCAATACATCCCTCCATAGCTCGACCAACTACATCCCTTTTCAGGTGGGCTTGGGATTTCAACCTTTGGGCCCATTAATGTAGCACTACCCCTTGCATCCACACGGGAAAAATATTCCCATGTTAAATATGAGGCTGACAAGGCCACCAAATTAATTGAATGGATTCATCACATATGTCAATTGGTCCATATATTTTATAGAAATCCAATTCTAAGTACAAGTAGTGTCATGATCAACATTGGGTTCCCCACAAGTTTAAGGTAGGAGATAAGGTTTGGTTGAATTTATAGAAAGAGCGCCTTACAAGAGCCCATAAAAAGTTGTGACCAATTCCCTATGGGCCTTAGACCATCACCAAGTTTGTGGGTGACAATGACTTTGAGTTAAGTATTCCCCCCTTCCTTGGCTTACACCCAATATTCAATGTGGACCTTCGTCGGCCATATTTTCCACCACTATTGGACACATCAAAAGTGACAAAGAAGCTGAAACCTCCAAATCTTAACCTTGACTACATGGAATAGGAAACCATTGATCAGATAATGGACACAAAGGTTAAGGGTACCCACCAATAGAATATCCAACTCTATGGGGTTGTCTAAGTAGCGAAGCTACTACACCAAACCAAGTGGCTCACCAAGCATCAAGTTCAACAAAAGTTTCCCCATTTGATGGGGGCACTCAACGCAATGGATACCATTGATTCCTAAGGGGGGGGGATTGATCCAGGTGGAAATCAGTGGCTGCCCACCTATTCCACTGGCTCAAAATATAGTTTCCATCTTGGCATTTTTTCTACAATTTTTTGGGTCCCAAACTTTCGAGGTCATTTTGAGGCCCTAAACGACGTTTTTTTGATGTGGAAGTGCCTAATAGATATTGAAGGCTTGTGTTGGGATGTTTGTAATGTGTACTCCTTGGATGTATATTTTTTATGGGGTACTGAGCACCCCAAATGGAGATCGTATGAAAAATTTACTCTCTCGAGAAGTTGACGTATCAACTACCCCCATCGGGGCCCATAGACCTTTTGGTGTTTCATCTTTTGGGGTTAGGGTTTTGGATGTTTAAGGTTTTATGTTTCTTATTTATTTTAAAAATTCTTTTGGAGCCTCATTGTAATCATGTTCTTGTGAATGAGCATATCCGTCACATCTCTTCTCAGAGAAAATCTACAACCATTCTAGTGAGTTCATTTCACTTTGTGTTTTCTTTTATAGTCTCTGAACATTTCATTCTTTAATAGAAATTAAGTATTATTGTATCTCTATGTTTTTGCCCCATTTATGTGTTTCATTTCATTCCCTCATAAATCTAGATCAGTGTTCTTTTGGCTTCCGCTATCGAAAATGAAATGTAGCATAGCACCCTTCACCCACATTTGCAAGTGAAAACGAAGCTCACATTCCTTTGTATCTTCTAGTTTGTTTGGTTGGATCTTGGTGGTAGCGACTATGGAACTAGGTCCTGCATCAATGATTTGCTTCACCTTGTATAGCTTTGAATCAAAGTCAGATCCTGGATCTGAATCTGAGGCTTTCATCTCGGCCACCAATGAATTCTTTGAGTAACATTCATTGGTGATGTGCTAGGGGATTTTATGGAACTCGGACCACTTCCCAGTGTCTTTCTTCGTCTTCCCATTAGCCTTGTTTGTTTGTGTCTTAGAATGGTTGTCTTGAGTTTTTCCATCCTTTCTTTGTCCTTTGTTTTGTGTGCTTGGGATGCCTTTTCCTGGTTTCTACTATGATGCATTCATAGATCCAAATTGTCTCTTATTCCTCTACTTAAAGTTTTTCTTGACCTTGACAACATATCAATAAGTGGCTCCCAACGATGATATGTCCAGAAAATATATTTATGTTTGGATGTACCTATCTAGGCCCCTGTGGTATTTTAGAACCAAATGTCACTCAAATTCTCTAATACCCAGCTTGGTGCACAAGGTATGGAAGGTATTTGTGAACTATGGCACTATTCGATCCCTTGCCATATGTAGTGTGGTCCATCTCCTATACTAGTCGTCGTAGTTTCCAATAGGGTAATATTGTTCCTTAATGACATAAAAAATAGTGTCCCAACTAGGCTTGGCCCCAAATATTCTAGACTCGTTTGTGTAGTTTTTCTCACAATAAGTCTCCCACCAATGTTTGACATGGGGGACAATCTTAAGGAGCACAAAGGTGATCTTTTCCCTATTGGAAAAATTGTGGATAGAGAAATAAAATTTTAGTAGATTTAAGCACTTGTCCAAACAATCCACATCTATCTAACCTTCAAATATGGGAATATCAAAATTAAATTGTACCTTGAAGGGGGAATTGCCTCCAAAGGGTTTCTTGATGAAGACACAATTTTTTTTGTCATCAGTCATTGAAGGATTTGAAAAAAATATCATTTATCTCGTTCCTTTATTGTTTGAGGACTTCCACGAGAAACAACTTAATATGATCTCCTGCTCCCTCATCTCTTTTTTCCTCCACCATGGGTAGTTGTTGGGGTAAGTGAGGATGGTCTTCCAAAGGATCAACTAGTTTAAGTCCCAATGCCTTATACCTTGACCTTGTTGAGGACATGCAAACAAAAACAAATAAAGAACAGACTTCTCTGATACCACTGATCCGAATTTATGAGGGAACAAAATGAAACACATAAATAGGATAGAAACATAGAGATACAATAATGTTCAATTTCTATTAAAGAATGAAATATGTAGAGACTATAAAACAAAATACAGAGTGAAATAAACTTGTGAGAATGATGGTATCTTATCTCTGAGATGAGATGTGACAACTATGCTCATTCACAAGAAGATGATTACAATGAGGCTCCAAAGGCCATTTTAACATAAATTATAAATGATAAAACCCTAAACATCCAAAACCCTAACTCTAGAAGATGAAATTCCAAAAGGTTTGTGGGCCCCAATGGGGGTTGATGATACACTAACTTCCAGAGGGCATAACTTTTGCATGCGATCTTCGTTTTGGGTGCTCGATACCCCATAGGAAAGGTCTAGTCAAGGAATACACATTTCAAATGGCCCAATACAATCCTTTGGAATATATTGGGTGGTTCCACATCAAAAAAAAATCATTTAGGGTCTCAAAAAAACCCTAGAAGTTTGGGACCCAAAAAATTGTAGAAAAGATGCCAAGATGAAAAATGTATTTTGAGCCAGTGGAATAGGTGGGTGGCCACTAATATCCACCTAGATCAATATTACATTATTGGCCAATTGTTGGAGAGATATGTTAGTGTGGCCATCACTGTCCCCAATATGATTTGGAAGTCATTGGGGCCAATGATGGACTAGCTCAGGTGGTTGGAAGGAATGATTGTTATCCTCCTCACCCATGTTTAATTCCCACAAGTGACATGTTAAGCTCATAACGAGTATATTTTTGCAATGGATTTGATCCCCGTTGTTGATCGACCTTCTACCTTGAATATACTAGGGTTTACCCTGGGTATCATCCTTGAAATGAGGAGAAGTACTCTGGGGTTTTCCTCGGGCAATGTAACCTGGAATAAAAATATAATTCACTGAAAGGATTTTTAGAAAAAATCAATATTTCATTACAAAATATTTTAGAATAACTTGATGCATGTGGCTTGATTAGGCACTAGTGTTGTTTAGTCTATGGGATACACTAACGTATGAATCAATTGGATGCACCAACAAGATTGTTTAATAAATGGTCAATATTGTTTTTATAAAATATGTTAAATGATGTCATCCATAAGTACCCCACCTATGACAAATAAATGCATTCCATCATAAAAAATTTCTACCAATGCAAGCATTACATTATGGGGAAGGAGGAAGTCATCCATGTGGATCACAAGCCTCTGTAATTCATGTAGACATAAGGAAATTTGCAGAACTACCGCCATCAAAAGTGGTCCACATACTTGTAGTAGTTTCACCTCAACATTAAATATAAGAAAGGGAACACCAATCACGTCATTGACTACCTTAGTCGACCTCCAGTTGTAGATCTAACCACAATGCTCGACTCTTGCAGTAATGAGACCTTCGAGTGATCCAACCTATATGAGAATGATCCTAACTTTGCTACAACCTACCAGATGTTGGGAATAGGAACGAACATTTCCAAATTCCATTTTCAGGATGGATTGTTATGCCATGTGCGTCATCTATGTGTTCCTTCAAGTGAGCATGTGAAGCTGATTTAGGAAGCCTGCTATAGTTGGGTGGCATAACACTTTGACATGAAGAAGATAGTGGTATTACTATAGAATCATTTCTATTAGCTGAAGCTCTGATAGGATGTTAGTAAATATATCATATCATTCACTTCCTACTCCATTTCCAAGCCAACAATTAAAAAACAAGGAATGTACACCCCTATACCTACTCCTAACGGTCCATGGGAATCTATATCAATGGACTACATGTCAAGTCTCCCCTCCACCAAGCATGACAATGACTCTGCATTTGTGGTTGTTGATTGATTTCCTAATATGTCCATTATGACTTCTTACAAGAAGAGTATCATAACTGAGGCCACTACCAAGCTCTTCTTCTAGCATGTATGGATACACTTTGGACTACCATAGACCTTCATATAAGATCAGGACAACATATTCTTGAGAACATTCTAGTCTATCCTCTGGTCACTATTAGACACCAAACTCACCAAATCCAATACCTTCCACCCTCACACTGATGGAAAGACATAGGTCGTCAATAGGATGATCGTGCATATCTTGTACATGTAAAAATCCAAGAATCCACACACATCGGTTGTGATCCCTCCTTATGTCCAACACAACTACAATATATCCATCCATAACTCGATTGACCACATCCCTTTTCAGGTGGGATTGGAATTTCAACCTTTGGGCCCACTGATGTAGCACTGCCCCTTGCATCCACATGTAAAAAATATTCTCATGTTAAATATGAGGCTGACAAGGCCACCAAATTAATTGAATGGATTCAACACATATGTCAATTGGTTCATATATTTTATAGAAAGCTAATGCTAAGTACAAGTAGTGTCATGATCAACATTGGGTTCCCCACAAGTTTAACGTAGGAGACAAGGTTTGGTTGAATTTGCAGAAAGAGCGCCTTACAAGACCCCATCATAAGTTGTGTCCAATTCCTTGTGGAACTTAGACCATCACCAAGGCCATGGGTGACAATTCTTTTGAGTTAAGTATTCCCCCCTTCCTTGGCTTACACCCAGTATTCAATGTGGACCTTCTTTGGCCATATTTTCCACCACTACTAGACACATCGAAAGTGGAAAAGAAGCTGAAACCTCCAAAGCTTAACCTTGAATACATGGAATAGGAAACCATTGAACAGATCATGGACACAAAGGTTAAGGGCACCCACCAATAGAATATCCAACTCTATGGGGTTGTCTAAGTAGCGAAGCTACTACACCAAGGAAAGTGGCTCACCAAGCATCAATTTTAACAGAAGTTTCCCCATTTGATGGGGGCACTCAATGCAATGGATACCATTGATCCCTAAGAGGGGAGGATTGATCTAGGTGGACATCGGTGGCTTCCCACCTATTCCACTGGCTCAAAATATAGTTTCCATCTAGGCAGTTTTTCTACAATGTTTTGGGTCCCAAACTTTCGAGGTCGTTTTGAGGCCCTAAACGATGTTTTTTTGATGTGGCAGTGCCAAATAGATATTGAAGGATTGTGTTGGGATGTTCGTAATGTGTACTCCTTGGATATATATTTTTGATGGGGTATTGAGCAACCCAAATGGAGATCGTATGAAAAATTTACTCCCTCGGGAAGTTGACATATCAACTACCCCCATCGAGGCCCATAGACCTTTTGGTGTTTCATCTTCCGGGGTTAGGGTTTTGGATGTTTAAGTTTTTCTCATTTCTTATTTAGGTTAAAAAATCCTTTGGAGCCTCATTGTAATCATATTCTTGTGAATGAGCATATATGTCACATCTCTTCTCAGAGAAAATCTACAATCATTCTAGTGAGTTCATTTCACTCTGTGTTTTCTTTTACAGTCTCTGAATATTTCATTCTTAAATAGAAATTGAGTATTATTGTATCTATATGTTTTTTCCCCATTTATGTGTTTCATTTCATTCCCTCATAAATCTATATCAATGTTCTCTTGGCTTCCGCTATCGAAAATGAAATGTAGTGAAGCACCCTTCACCCACATCTGTAAGTGAAAACGAAGCTCATATTCCTCTACATCTTCTAGTTCGTTTGGTTGGATCTTGGTGGTAGCGACTATGGCATTGGGTCCTGCATCAATGATATGCTTCCCCTTGTCTAGATCTAAATCATAGTTAGAGCCTAGATCTGACTTTGAGGATTTCATCTCAGCCACCAATTACTTCTTTGAGTGACATTCATTGGTGATGTTCTAGGGGATTTTATGGAACTCGCACCACTTCCCAGTGTCTTTCTTCGTCTTCCCATTAGACTTCTTTGTTTTTGTCTTAGAATGGTTGTCTTGAGGTTTTCCATCCTTTCTTTTTCCTTTGTTTTGTGTGCTTGGGATGAATTTTCCTGGATTTTACTGTGATGTATCCATAGATCCAAATTGCTTCTTATTCCTTTGCTTAGAGTTTTGCTCGACCTTAACAACATATCAATAAGTGGCTCCCAATGATGATATGTCTAGAAACTCCATTTATCTTTGGATGTACCTATCTAGACCCCTATAGTATTTTAGAACCAAATTTCACTCAAAGTCTCTAATACCAAGCTTGGTGCGCAAGCTATGGAAGGTATTTGTGAAATCTAGCACTGTTTGATCCCTCACCAGATGTAGTGTGGTCCATCTCGTATACTGGTCATCGTAGTTTCCAATAGGGTAATATTGTTCCTTAATGACATCCAAAAAAGTGTCCCAACTAGGCTTGCCCCCAAATATTTCAGACTTGTTTGTGTATTTTTTCTCACAATAAGTCTCCCACCAATGTTTGACATGGGGGATGTTGGATTACTAAGAGCGGGGGTGAATCAGTAATAACGCAATTATAATCCTTTTTCTTCAAATGTTATATCAATGTAGAATTATTATCCAATAATAAGTAGTAATAAATAAACAATCACACACATGCACAATACACTAGTGTTTTATGTGGAAACCCAAATCGGGAGAAAACCACAGAATGATTTTTATTATATGTCTTGAAGAATTACATTCATTGGAAGCACCAACTTCCTTTGTTTTTAGCTGCAACTGGAAGGAGGCTCCAACCTCCTAGTTTCTCAAGCTACAACTTGAGGAAAGCTCCAACTCCCCAAATCTCTAGCTACAACCAGAAGTAGGCTACAACCCCCAATGTNGGAGGCTACAACCCCCTGTGTTCTCCAGCTACAACCAGAAGGTGGTTACAACCACCTATCCTTGCCCCATCCAACCACCCTGAAGTATAAGTAGAATGATGGAACCACTATCAACCTGTCACTATGAGATATACTGTTGTACAACTGTATCAACCTGTACCACTGACCTGTATCCAATCTATACAACTGCCCTGTAATCAAACATTACATGAACTAAACATGTATCTACAAAAATACAACATATACACGACCTGTAGTGCTGCAACCCGTGTATGTATGCACCCTATATGTTATGCAACCCGCATATGTACACTACCAAACTGTTATGCAGCCTGCGTATGCCTTTTGAAAACTAGGGTTTCCTTTTTCTTGAAAACTTCTGATCCTCTTTAACTTCTTTCACATAGATCTGTAACCAGTCACTGTATCCAGACTGTAACTGTACCCTGTCCATGCATCCTCATATATAACCTTTACTCAAGGCAAGTATGTCTCTCTCTAGTCATGTGTCATATAGGTATGTGTAATCATGAACAAGTATAATATCCCTCACATGATCTTAGTCATCAATCCCTTTCTGAT